>ML810283.1:28430-77475 GCA_009831015.1 Picea engelmannii
CTAACCTAGTCTCTCTGTAAAGACGAGTGAATTGGCCTCCGAAAACTGGAATTGTAGCATATGTCATATCTAGTTGGAGAGATCCTCCAAGCTTAGCGCCCCATGATCTAGATAATAGCATACCATACTTTGGGGGAATGTCAGCGACTAATACATCCATAAGAATACTTTTAGCAGGTATTTGAGCCAAACCTACCACTAGGTCTTTAATCATACCTATGCATTTTACTTTCCTCGAATCGAAAGAATATAAATCACCGTAGGGTCTTGTGATTTCAAGACCAAGTTTTTCCATTATTGCCTTTGGCATAACATTGTGGGAAGCACTGGAATCCAACATACAGTTATGGAGAAGGTGGTCAAACAGGGTTAACGTAATATAAAAAGGAGTCACTGTGCCTCTTGCACCTTCGACGTGTGGACCGAAAACTAAGATAGGTTTTTCATCCTCTAAGTTGATGGCGTCGGCCTGGCTTTCATCTTCGGAAAAATTAATCATTTTAGTGATTTGTTTTCTGTATATGGGATTTTTTTCTAACTCAACAAGGGGAATAGGAATTTTGATTTTATTTATTTCGTTTTCCAAATTAAAGTTTCCTAAAGCCTTGTCATTTTCGATGTTCGGGGATTCCATACCTTTCTTCTCAGTTTTACGTTGAGATGTGACCTTGTTTTCTTTTATAGGAGTTGGTGTCTTCACATGGAGTGTTCCTACTAGTTCTGACTGTACAGGTTGTGTATCAGTTGTGTTTCTTTTTGCAGACTATTTATCCGCAACTTTTGAAGTCACCTCATCGGTTTCGTTTCTTGGCGAACTCTTTTTTGTCGAAACATTTGGGAGATTTTTATTTCTTGGTCTCAAATTATATTTTCCCTGTAGTTCAGCAATAATATCATCTGCAATATTTTGATATGTGAAATCATCAGTCATATTATTGCTAACCTGTTCTTCCGATGTACTTTCTTTACTTAAAGATGCTTCATAATCCTGTCTTGATAAATAAGGGGATTTATTATCATCGCCAAGCTTTCTAATATCTTCATCAATTTCTTCAAAATCTCTTAAATCTTCCTCTCCAATATAGTTTTCACTTTTAAAGGGTGTTGGAATTTTTTGATCTTCATTTTTTATTATTTTCTATGGTCCCTAAGGTTCAAGATTTCTTCGAAAATCTTTTCTGGGGAAATTATCTCTTTTCGATTTTTCTAGTTCCATTTTCAAGATCTTGTTTGAAAGTTCTCAAATGACCCTATCCATCTCTTCTATTCTATCCCCTGAGGATTTTCCTGATCCAGAAGATCCACCTTGCTCTTTAAATTTTTTATTTTCTTTGTTTCCAGTTTCAGTCTTTGCTTTAAGTTTTCCTGATGCCATCATATTAGATTCAATCTCGAGCGCATCATCCTGCATTTTTGTGAGATCTATTGATCTCCTTTCTCTCAATAATAAGGCAAAGTCGGGGTCAAAAACGCCAGCAAAAGTCACTTTTGCTGCAGGTTGTGAAGGTTTAACCTCAGCTGGAATTTTATTGTACAATTTATTGAATCTCTGTGTGAATTCTAGAACGGAATCAGAGTTTTTCTTTTTAAGGGCTCTGAATTCAGTTAAGTAGTAGAGGTGATCCTTCCTCTCTCCCCATTGTCTAATAAAAGCACTTTCAAGTTCTTCATAGGATCTTAAAGATCCAGCTGCTAAGGATCTAAACCAGGTCATCACCTGTCCCTCAAAAGTTTGAACAAGTAGTCTAGAATAAACATCTTCATGTTCTATTCCGAGTATGTCAGCAAATTGATCAAAAAAGTTTATATGTTCTTGGGCAGTCAAATCACCTTCCCCTGTAAATTTCGGAAGGCTTTTCATATAATTCTCGGGGAGATCATGAAGAGGAATAGGAAGAACAAGGGGAGCGTATCTTGCAGCCACTTTAGCGAAAATCCCGGGAAGCGGTACTTGACCACCTCCAGGGGCACCACCTCCAGCTCCAGCACCTCCTTGTGCAGCCATGGTTAGATTTGGGATTGAAGTTTGGACAGTGTGAGGAGAAGATTCTCGGAAATCTGGAGAAGAAACTTCAGGAAATGAGAAAGTATCAAATGAGGGGGGAAGTGAAAGTGATCTTTCAATAGTTTCCGATGAGTTTGATGGTGTAACGTTAGGCTGATCTATAGTATATGTGGATAAACATATTTGTTTAAGTGATTTTTGTGATTTTAAAATTTTTTCCGGATCGGAGACTGGCGAGGTCTGCTTGCTATCCAGGTTTTTTCTGGTATTCTTTCGGCTACTAGCCAGTTTAGTTTTTGTGGAGTCGCCAAGTGAAAAACGTTTTAGCCTTAGAAGATTTTATGTCCTTGTTCACTATCAAAAATAGAAAATGTCAATGTCGTTCTTCCCAGGGAAAAAATTCGTTTCTTCGTTCCCCGGCAACGGCGCCAAAAAGATGTTGTTCCTGAGTTTATGCTTTAAGGCTATAAAGCATACCGTCAAGGCATCCGTAAATGATTAAAAGGAATGATTTGGGAAAAAGAAATCAAAGGAAGATTAAAGCAGAATTAGTTTCTCAATTGCCTCTGTCTTGCTTCCTGTTGTTCTTGGATGTTGATGTCTCTTTCAATAGCAGCCCATGATCTTTCTAGTTCTACCCGGTTGGTTGATGTCTGTAAAATGGTATTAAATAGATTTAAAGTGATGCTAGTTTGATCTTGGAGTCCGGGTTCAATGTTGGGTTGTCTAACACTTGGAACAATCATGGAGGATAAATCTTTATTAAATTGTAAAAGGGTTTTAATCAATTTGTTACTTCGGATTTCCAGAGATGAGAACAAGATAAACAATTTTAAAATCCAAAACAGTAATGTAAACACATTCGAGGTCGTTTCCTAGTTTTGTAACAATTTCGAGAATTGTAAACAACAAATAAACACTACAGAAAAATATGAGGCTTTAATCAAGAAAGAATCTCATATTTCAATAGACAATGATGAAAGAAAAACGGGGTTTCTAACAAGAGTTAAGTATTAAGGAATAAAAGTTTTACGGGTCTTAAAATTACTAAAAGCGATTTCAGAGGAAAAATTGTAAATCATTTGACATCCAAGCCAATCTGAAATATAAATCAATGATGTATATAACTTCAAATTGATTATTTGTTAGAATAACATTAAAAGGAAAAATTCAACAAAGTATAATAAACAGGGAGAAGACACATAGCTACAAAGTTGCAGGATCCAGAATCTCGTTTGTGATCTATATTCTGATGTATTTGAAAACTGATATTACAAAAATGGCTCTCTCCCAAAATTTCTGAAGCCCTTTCTCAGCCTTTTGAAACTCTATTTATACATTTTCATCAAAGTTTCTCGTTGGTCACTAACCAACTTCCTAATATTTCGGTTACATAAAATAATGTCAACCGTTTACAATTTCTTTTTAATTTCTAATAATAAAAACATTCAAAAAGGTTTTAAGCTTGAGTTGACAAACTTCCTTTATCCGCTTCAATACACTGAACACATTTTCCCAAAAAATTCACTAAGATACTGGGAGCATCGGGTATCTCATTTTCTTCAAACGAGAAAAATCTTCTCTGCAATTCGGGCAACCGACTTTCTATCATCCTTTCTGTGAATTTAATAGTTTTCAACTTTAGATGCGAAGTCACCATCCATTTGTTGATCTCTGTTATATTGATCAATTTAATTTTAGCAAACTTTGTTTTCATTTTCTCCAGCTCTTCTTTTAACCTTAGCTGGTGCTTGGCAATATTAATTTCGCCTAATAATCCAGAACAGACATCTGTTCCGATATCCAATGAATCTCTTTCTAAGAGATCGAATATTCCCTAGAAATCATCATTAACTTCTCTTGTGATTCGTTTATATTTGGCCAGTTTTGCTTCCCACACTTTTATCATTATGTCCCCTTTAACCTGTTCAGAAATAGATAATTTCTGAGTCTTTCCAATTTATTCCTTTGATGAGAAAGCTACTGCCTTCTGAAAAGTTGTTCTAGCTTCTTTCGCCTCCCTTTCTTTCTGGAACACATTTTCTAAAGACTTATTTGATTCCTGAAAATAATTCTGGATTACTTCCAGATTCAAGAACACTTTCTGTTGTTCTTCCTCTATTCTCAAATATATCTCCAATACTTGTGACTTGAAATTTTCTAGTTCTACTACCTGGTTAGTAATAGAAATTATCTTATCTTGCAAATGTTTGTTTTCTTCTCCCAGCTTCCGAACCTGTTCCTGTGTTACCTGTATTAAGTGTTTTGCCTCATCCAAGTCTTTATTCAATTTCTGGATTTCTTGCATATCCTTTAGTCTATCTTGTTCTAGACCCTTCTGTATTCCCCAACTAATATTTCTTTCATTTTCTTTTAGTTTGTCTTGCAACTGGATTATTGTTTGATCCTTCTGTTCAAGCAGATTTGTTAAATTGCCTACAGAATACATGTTTGTTGATGCTATTGCACCCATTGTACCTGCTAATTCTGTAGCGAACTCTCCATCCTTGAGTTTCTTTCCATCTATAATAACTCTATGTTTTTTAATCGTTCCTTCTCCTCTGGGATGAAGTTCCTGTTTCAAGACTACTCTTCGTTTTTTACTAAAAAAGTAATCTGATGGGGAGATTTCATCTCTTGAAATCGGATCTAGATCACTGACATATAAGACTCCTTCATGGGGGTTTCCAAAATTCGACTGTAATGGAGTTAAAGAGGTGATAGGACTACCAAGTTCTGTTGAAGTTGTTCCTCCTATCTTTTCTGGAACATTCTTTATGATTTCTGGAATTGTTTCTGGCTCTTTTCCCTTATCCATTCCCGATTCTTTTGTTTGAGAACCCTCTGCGCCTTGGAAAGGTATCTCAATATTCTTCAATTTACCTTTGTCATCTGCTTTACCCTGAGTGTTAGTTTCAAACCCTGGAGGGGGTTCTTCTTGTTCTGGCAATGGGGTCAAAATTTCACCCTATAAAATCTTAGGTAGGCAGCTTCGCCTATGGCTTTGAAAAGATGTGAATCCATTTTGTAAGTCAGGTGGCAAGGCCTGGACTCTGTTCAGCACTTCTTCATAAGACTTAACATCTTTAAAAAAATCATCATAAACAGATACTTCATGTTCATATGCCTTCAGATTACACTGTACATAATGCCTACTTATTATTTGGTAGGGGTCATATTTTTTGTGCTCAATATTTACTAGCTTCACTTCTTCCAGTGACTCGGCCTCTACCTTAGAATGACCTAAATTTGATAAAGGAAATTTCCCAATATGAACAGGGAAAGATGGTCATGCTTTTTTTTTAAGTTCTTTTAACTCCAATCCAACACCGCCCTTGGCTATCTGATAAGCTACTTCTCTTCACACCAATCTGTCTGGTAGGAATTTTGGGAGTGCATGGGGGGGAATGGAACAACCGTAAACCCTAATATAGGAAATATTTTCCTCAATAAACCAATCGGCAACTGATTTAAGACTTTCTATGACTGCATCAGATATGCAACAGGGTTCGCATCCAAAAAATAATTTGTGCATAGGAATAATGACAAAATGACAAACCTCGTAAAATGACTCTTTAGCATTTTCTTCCCAAAGGGCTGAGTGATATTTATGAATAGGATCTGGGAAGGAAATACTCCAACTCCAATTCATCAATAGAAAGGGGGTCATAAAACAGATTGCATCCATAATGTATGCAGACATATAAAAAGACATTGGTTGTCCCTTTAACTTGGCTGCTTTGTAATTTACAATTTCTTGTGTTAGGTTATCCGACAAAATTTTATGCCAGTTAAAACCATTTCCTTCTGAAACTTCCTCTAAGAAGGGTACCCAGTCTACATGAAAGTGACAGGGATCTTTTCTCCCGAAATGTCTGCATAACATCATGGCTATATAAACCATATATTCGTTGAAGGAGGTTGTAGCATAAATCCCATGAGTATCAGCCCTAAACTTTGCTTTGGACCTCGCCCATCCTCTAATCATGTCGAGATATGTCTGGTCTGCCTCAACACATTCCTTTCTTTGAAACTCAACTAAAAATTCAGCATTAAAGGTGTGTTTATGCTTCGACGAAAGTTTATACATTACTTGAATGTGCTCAGGCCTGAATGAGCCGACGATAGCTCCTTGCTCGTTCTGAATGCTCCTTGTTTGGATATATATCTTATCTAGAGCCCAGCCGACCATGTCAGTATATGCCACCAGCCTCGGACACGCAACAACCTTATGAAGCTCAGACTCAGCAATGTCCCGGATATGATTTTCAGAATCAGGGTCAGCATTCTTTAGTTCGTACTCCAGCAATTCGGAAATTTGAGTTCATGATTTGATGGAGTTTATGGCGTGTGGAGTAGTATCAGAGATAATATCACCTTCCTGTGTGTCTTCATTCTTCTTTGATGCCTTTTTGGGTGCCATGACTTCTGTGTTTAATTTGAAACCTGTAGCAGAAAACGGATGAATGAGCTCATCTTAGAAAGACAACACAGACATTCGAAAAATTTATTTTGAATATATTTAAAAAATGACGAGATTTGCACAACTGTCATGAAATTAAAACTCTTAATGCAAAAGATATTTTACCGAGATATGCTTTTAATGTCCGTATTTCAGTACCTTCGGGTTTTGAAGAAAACGAGAAACCTACTTAATGGGTGAGCGAAACATAAATGAATGCTTAAAGAAAGATTACTTTAAACCTGTTTTAGAAAAAAGGTTAATTAATATTAATCATCATTTAAGGATGAAAACTTGATTTTTCGGGATTTTGGAAATCGGGATGTCGAGAGGTATGTAGTCAATGAAAAAACGAAATCCAAAAATGCAAAATCATGAAATCGTGATGCTTTAATTAAGAATTAAACACTTTTAGCATGTTAATTAATTGAGATTAGACCCTATCAGGATTTCGGGAAACATGATGACATGAGACGTGCTCTCACGGAATCGCGAATCCCGAAATCGCGATGGCTTGTTTCTTTTAAACATGGCTTAACTTATCTTAATTAACTGAATAATCATGATTAGGGCCAAAACATAATTAGTTTAATCTAACGTGATTTATGAATCGGGATTTCGGGAAACATGATGACAAGAGACGCGCTCTCATAGAAGCGTGAATCCCGAAATCGCGACATAATTATGTTAACTTTAAACCTTTCTTAGAAGAGACTAAATAATTCATTTTTTTAAATTAAAATTAAGGTTCCAATGTTTCGGGAAATCGGGGATCGGGGTTCCGTGATTCAATTTGCATCAATCATCTGTTTGCAGAAAACCCCGAATCCCGATTTCTTTAGCTTTTAAATTAAAAAATCGCCAATTTAAAATTACCATCCGTTTTAAATAATTTTTTCAAAGAGCGTTGGAAAACTTATATTTTTGTAAACTTTTTTGCATTCGTTATTCAAAAATAATCGATAAAAAGGTATCGCGAATTTAGAAATGACGAAATTCTTATTTTAAGAAAGCCGAAACCCGAAAAACACAAAAAATAAAAAATCTAGGCCTTAAGGATAAAAAATTTAATATTGGTTTCAACACTAACCATCCTCTAATTGCCTCTATCTTCTCAGGATTAACTTCTATACCTGCAGTTGATATTATATTCCCCAAGTATTGAATCTTCTTTTGATAAAATATGTACTTACTTAGTTTAACATACAATCTATGCTCTCTCAAAACTTGCAACACCATTCTTAAATGATTCTCATGTTCCTCTTCTAATTTAGAGTAGATGAGGATATCATCTAAGAACACAATCACAAACTTGTCCAGGTACTCCCTGAACACTCCACTCATTAGGCACATAAAAACTGTTGGGGCATTTCATAGACAAAACGGCACTACCGTGAATTCATAATGCCCATATCTTGTTCTGAATGTTATCTTGTTGATGTATTCTTCCCTTGTCCTTACTTGATAATAACCTGATCTCAAGTCAATCTTGGAAAATATATTTGCACCCTTCAATTGATCAAACAAATCATCAATTCTTGGAAAAGGATACTTATACTTTATGGTAACCTTATTAAGTTGTCTGAAGTCAATACACATCCTTAAGGTTCCATCATTCTTCTTCGCAAAAATAATCGGGGCTCCCCAAGGTGACACACTTGGGCGTATATACCCCTTCTTCAAAAGTTCTTCAATCTCCATATGCAACTCTTTTAGTTCCGGTGTGTCCATTATGTAAGGTGTCTTAGACATTGGGGCAACTCCTAAGGCCAAATCAATAGAGAAATCAATGTCTCTCTTTGGTGGAAATCCTATAATTTCTCTAAAAACATCGTCAAAATCTCTCAAAACCAAATGGTCTTCAATGCTTGCTACTTTGTCTTTGGTTTCCTCCTTCATATGGGTTGCAAATATCTAACATCCCTTCTTGAAGCTCTTCTTCAACATCATAGTTGAAATTTCTCTAACAACTACAACTCTTGGAATGCCTTGAATCTTGCCTTGTTTCCCTTCCTCATCAAGACATGTAATTGTCTTGTTGTAACAGTCTAGGACAACATGATGTTTTTCCAACCAATCCATGCCAATTAGATAGTCATATGAACCCAACGGTATGATGCTTACATCTACCTTTGTGCTAAGTCCATTCATGTCTATCGGACAATATTTAACCAACTCATTGATTTTCCTCTTAGCCCCCGTGGATAACTGAACTAATCAAGATTTCTTATGCTTACTTATTTGCAAGTGAAATCTTTCAACAATGTTAGCATTTATGTAACTATGGCTAGCTACAGAATCAATCAAAATTGATATGGGTTGGTTGTCAATCTTACCTTCCACTTCAATCATGGGGGATTGATACTTTGCCTACTTGTTTTCCAAGGCTACATAAATCCTTGGAATGTTTCCTCCCATGTCTTTCATTGTTTCAGCCTCTTGAATATTGTGGATGGACCTCATTCTTTCTCATTTGTGAGAGCAGTCCCTATATAAGTGATTTCCCTCACATCCCCAACATTGAATAGGTTGTTGTCTTAGACTTTTCCCAAATTAATTTGCAGTCTTGTTCTGATTTTTGGCTGAATAACCTTGTTGATTTTCTTGGGAGTTATTCCTAAAAAAAAGTGGCTTAAAACCTTTTTGCCTTTGATCATTTTTCCCTTTCATCTTGTCATTCCAAGTTTTTTGGAAAACTGACCTTCCTTTGCATTGCTCATAAAGGTGTCTTGCTCTCCTTATGGTTTCCTCCAAAGTCTTGGGATTATCATATTGCATCTTTTCACTATAGAAGGAGGGTACCCCACTTAGAAACATTTGGCTTTTAACCTTCTCATCTTTTATGAAGTCAACATACTTCAACAATTCAAAGAACCACTTCTCATATCCCTCCATTGTCATTTCCCAACTTGAGTTAAAAGAACTCTTTCATTTTTCTTTCATAATAATGCTCGGACACATATTTCTCTTGGAAATATCCTTTGAACTTCCTCCATGAGATCCTCTTCTCATCAAGGTTCTTGGCTTGCTTAAGCTAATCCCACTACATGGTTGCCTTTCCTTGCAAGTGGTAGGTGAAAATTCTAGCTTCTAACTAGGATGGGTAATCATGCAACTGGAAATATTTATTCATTTCCAACAACCAAGCCTCTGCCTCTTCTCCTTTCCTGTGTTCACCATTGAAAGTAGGTGGCTTTATTTTCCTGAGTTCACCTTGCAAGATGTCTGCCTCATGCCTTCTTCTTTGCCTCCAAACATGAGACACACTTGGGTTGCTTCCTGGTCCTGAACTTGCATGATTTCTTCTAGTGGACTGACTTGGAGAATGATTGTGCCTACTCATGCTTCTTGACTACCTATCATTTCTGTGATCATCCCCTTTTCTATGGGATCTAGATGTTGATACTTTTCTAGCACTAGTTTCTTTCTTGGTGCCATAATCTTTGTTAACTTGCTTATGTAACATGTTTAAGCTCTGAAGTATCTCTTCCCAAGCCTTCATAATCCTTTCATTATCATCTTTGTAGCTTTGTCCTTCCCTATGTAGGCTTCTCATAGTGACATGTTCTTTCCTATTTCTTCTTCTATTTAACTATATCTCAACATTCCCTATGCTGACATGCAGACCTATGATCTCTTTCTCATGGTTGTAAGATCCTTGAGCATCTTCCATAACTCAAGTCCTCATATAATAACTAAAGTTTCTTTCCATACCTCTAATTCTGCAAGAAATGTGCATGTAATAATTATTGTTAGAACATGTGTATTATAAAACATTTCATTAATTAGAACACATTTTATTTCCTCATCAATTTATGGACACATTTCATAAATTCACACTATGATTCCCTAGATGCATTCCTCTCTGAAATATTTTTTCAATGGTTTTACTCATGCCCCAATCCAATCCCTGTGATGAAAGTTATGGCTTTTTGAAAAGGTCATTTTCACTCATTTCTGTGCATTTTCTCTACTAGTGCAATTTTATTGAAATGTCAACTTCTGTCAATTGTAGAAGAAACTATGTCAGGAACTGGAGAAACTTTTGTATGATATATAGATAAAAATAATAAAATGGAATTCATAAAAAATCTCAAAATTTCAATATGATGTTCCGGTAAAAAACTACAACAATATGGAATCTGCAACTTTGTCCTTTTTCACTCCTTTTTCCAAACGAATTTTTAGCAAAATTGGTTATCTACCAATCTATGCATTTCTAGAAAAAAATCACTAAAACAGAGTTGTTTTCCTTGATGAGTATATAAAAAGTTCACTAAATAAAATTTTCCAATTTTGTGATCAAGGGTCACTTTTCCTTCTCTGAAAATCTAAAAAATCCCCAAAAAAGTGACCCGAAATAGTGGATTTTGGCCTATTTCGGTGTCTCCATCCCAATCCCCATAAGATTTATTTAGTTCCTTCATGGGTTATTTTTGTGTCTACTTTTTGGATTCTCCCCAAGAGTTTTGTCTTAATTTGGACTTCTATCAATGATTTGGACCCAGATCTTTAAAAACCATTATTTTGTAATTTCTGTCAAATCCAATAAGAATTGGACAAGGGTCCTCTCTAATGATTTTGTAAGCCTACTCTCTGCGGAAAAAACCCATAATTTTCATACCAATCTGATGTAATTTTCTCTAGTTATGGCCAAAATAAGAAAATGTCTCCAGACTTTGCCTAACTGCAATCTGCGTCGTCGATCTCAGGTCAGAAGCAATCTAGACCATTGATATACTTTCTATCGACTATCAGGGATCAACATTATCCTTTGGTGAAAAAAATAATTTCCCAAACTACCAATCTGACCATCGACCATTGGCCCAATTTCCCGATGACCGACTTGCACATAATTCCAACCCGACAGACCTAGTCGTCAATCGTCGACGACCTTCGTTGGTGAATGGAACTCCCAACAACTTCGGTCAACGTCTAACCATCGACCCATCGGCGATCAAAAATCCCTGATGATTTTCAAATACACTTTCCCAAACCAGTTGATTTGACCATCATCCCTCGACCACTTCTGTTCACTGGCATGGCAACTGCTGACATGGCATGACACGTGGATGATGGCGTATCATGACATGTCATCTTAAGGTGTCAACTTGGGTGATGTGGCATGACACATGGATGTTGATGTGGAATGACACGTGGATGATGACATCATCATCCTCTTTCCCCCCATCGACCATCGAAAGATTCTCTTAAACAACCCAAACACCTCACCGACTTCGGCTGACGCTGAACCATTGACACATCAGCCATCGACAACTTCTCTTCCTTGATTTGAATGTTTTCCAAAATTAGTCGACCCCCAACCATTGACCCATCGGCCATCGACGATGTTCATTGGTGATTGAAAATACTTTCATCGGATTCGGTCGACCCCTGACCATCGACTGTCAGTGGTCAGAGAAGTCTTATGACCGACCCAAACTCTTCATCATTTCGGTCGATCCGTCCATCGATCGTTGGCGATTTCTCTTGGTGAAGTTTAACACTTAGAAAAAATTTGACTTTTCTCTGATTGATCTGGACCGTCGATCTGATCCCTTTCACAACCCTTGATTTAATCATGGTTGTTGATCTCATCAACCTTTCAAATGGTTGAATCCTTATGAATATTTAAATTTATCATAGTGAATATCGACCGTTAATCACGAGATCAAACATGATCTCAGTCGTCAATTCTCCAAAGTGCCTATAACTCTACAAGCAGCCATTAAAACTCGAACTTTGACCATTTCGAGTCGAATTTCAATCTGCAGCTTCACCGCTCTACTCCATTAACCCTCTCAAACCATCTAAAGTCATTAAAATTTGGATTTCACTCACGGGATTGGGGATTTCTCTCTAAAAATATTTGTTTTTTCCTAAACCCATCACATACAAAATCTGCAACGACAAATTTCACGAATTTGTCTTGGCCCATACAAGCCCATTTTTTTAACTAGAGCTCTGATACCATAATGTAACATCCCCCAGCCCAACCGAGGGACATTACGGTGTGAAATAACATAAAAATGAAAAATTTTTCTAACTAAATTAATTCTTTTACTGTTAGTCGATTTCCTATAGCTTACAAATACAAATTTAAAACAGATTTTGCTACTGTCTATAACCATAAAACAGAAGCATATACAACATGCTAATAATCAACATGAAAAGTAGTTAAACAAATCATTACAACAACATATAAATCACTTCCAAATACACATAGTTCATGCACAACAATTAAACACATAATTTAATGTAACAAGAAGATAAAAAAACTTGTCTTTTCACAACAGTTGTGCAACCAACTGCTTGGGATAGGCGTTCCACTCAACCATAGACTGGTTGTTCCAAATCTCAACAGCTAGTCACCCCCAAGCTGAGGCTAGAAATCCACAAAAGAGGTTGGTCTCTCATAGTCCACTCACAACTCATAAAACTCTTAACCCAACTAAAATTCTCAGACAACTATCCTGATTTTCCACCAGCTCTCTTCCTCTTGACCTATCCAATCCAAGGAATGTACCCCTTCACTGATCTTATACTCTTGGGCATCCCATTCCTTTATCGGGGTCTCTCTAACACATGTAGCTAGGAATATATCAACTGGGAACTAAAGGGAAATTTGATCTAGGTGGATATTGGTGGCCACCCACCTCTTCCAACTAGGTCACATACAGTTTTTATCTTGGCAATTTTTTTCTAGCTTTTCGGGTCCTAAACTTCCAAGATCATTTTGAGGCCCTAAACAACGTTTTTTGGGCTTTCCACAGTCACACTATATATGAAGTTAGAGTGTGACGAAAAAATGTGTAGTCCTCGGATAGACCTTTCCAACATGCTAACGTGTGCCTAAAATGAAGATCGTATGCAAAAGTTACGACTTTGAGAAGTTGATGTGCCAACTTACCCCATTGAGGCCCACATGACTTTTGGTGCTTCATCTCTTAGGGTTAGGTTTTTGGATGTCTAAGGTTTTCTAATTACTTCTTGATGCTAAAAAGGCCTGGAGGCATTATTGTAATGTGCTTAGGCGAATGCGCATAGTTACCACATCTCCTTTCATAGATTAGCTACCACAATTCAAACAAGAATATTTCATTCCACATTTTACAGTTTCAGTTGATTTCTTTATTGAATAGAAGTTAAGTTTCACTATATCTTTGTTATTGTTCTCTATATATTTGTGTTAATGTCATAGATCTATGTTTTATTTCATTTCTCTCATAAATATGGACCAGTGGTATCATAACGGTTTGCTCTTCATTTGTTTCTCTATGCATGTCCCCAACAAGGTCAGGGTATAAGCATTTGGGACTTGAACTAGTTGAGCCTTTGCAAGATCTTCCTTGTCGAACCTGACGCCCGGCCATGGGGGAAGAAAAGAGAGATGATGGGGCAGGAGATCCTTTTAAATTGTTTTTTAAGGCATCCCTTGCGTGAAAGAGGAACGAGATGATGAATAATTTTGCACAAATCCTTTGATGACTACCAACAGGCGACATATCTTCCTCGAGCGAAGGTGTCGCTCCCTTCAAGGTACATATCAATTTTGATATTCTTATATTTGAAGGTCGAATATATGCGGATATTGTATACAAATGGTTAAACCTTCTAGAATGGTATTTTTCTTTCCATAACTTTTCTGATAGAGAAAATATTACATATGTGCTCCTTAAGGCCATCCCCCATGTCAAAGATTGGTTGGAGACTTTCTGTGAGCAAAAGGAAACAGAGAGATCTACATTATTTGTAGTCGCACCCACTTGAGGTTCTTTCATGGATGTTATTAAGGAACAATAATACCATGTTGGAAGTTATGACTACTTATATACAAGATGGACCACACTGCGGTAAGAAAGGAACCAAACAATGCCAGAGTTCACCAATGTATTCCATACCTTGCATACCAAGGTGGATATCAAAGTCTCTGAGTGAAATTCGATGCTCAAGTACCACAACGGTCTACATAGATACATCCATATATAAATGGAGTTTTTGGACATATCGTCCTTGGACGCGGCCTATCGATATGTTGTCAAAATCGAGTAGAAGCTTAAACAAAAGACGTGGAAATTTGGATCTACGAACCCCTCACGGCAGAAGCGGGGAAAAGGCGGCCCTAATATGTAGAACAAAGGGAAGAGAAAGGATGGATAACCTCAAGACAACCAGTCTAAACCACAAACTAAGAAAGAAAATGGGAAGACAAAGAAAGACACTAGGAAGTGGTGCGAGCTCCATAAGAGCCCCTGACATAACACTGTTGAATGTTGCTCAAAGTAGTTATTGGTGGCCGAGGGGAAAGCCTCGGAATTAGATGTGGGCTCCGAATTTGAGTTAGAACCAGAGAAAGAGAGACAGATCATTGACACATAACCTAGTGCCATCGTTTCTACCACCAAGTTCTATCCCAGTGAACCTAATGAACCAAAGGAAGGTGAGATCCTCTTTCATTCACATATGTGGGTGAAGAGTACTCCATTGCACTTCATCATTGATAGTGGTAGCCAAAAGAACCTCATCTCAGCGGAGGTTGTCAAGTGGTTAGTTTTTCTGATAACACCACACCCACAGTCATACACCATCGGATGGCTCCGCCAAGAGAAATATCTTCGCGTCAACCAACAGTGTCTCCTGCCCTATGGCATCAAGCCCTTCAAAGATGAGGTATTGTGTGATGTCGCCCCCCTTGAAGTTTGTGATATTCTTTTGGGCCAACCTTATTTATGGAAACATCATGTTGTCTATGAGTCTAGGCTTCGTAGTGTTATTATTACTTTGGATAAGAAATTTTACAGGTTACCCGAGGTAGTCCCACGTACTTCCATTTCCTTGATCTCTGCCAAGAAATGCAGGAAGGTCATCTCTCATACTGGGAAGTTTGTCTTCTTCATGATTCACGCTCAACGTGAGAAGAAGGTTGCAGCCACATCCATGGCCTCTATGGCAGGTCTCTCTAAGCAATAGAAGCAAGTGGATAAGGTCGTGGAAGAATACAAATACATCTTCTCCTCACCCACTAGAGTACCTCTGCACTATCAGATAATGCACTCTATTTATATGACCCCCAGTGGACTGATATCCAATGGGTCAGTCTATCGCTAGTCTCTTTCAGAAAATGAGGAAATCAAGCGCCTGATCAAATAGTTGCTCGAAAAGGGGCACATCTGACCAAGCTCATCACGTTGTGGAACCCCAATTGTCCTTGTGTAGAAGATAGATAGGACCTGACAACTCTGCATTGATTATTGGGCCCTAAATAAAATCACAATCAAGAACTAGTACCCAATTCCCCGAATTATCGATCTCCTTGACCATCTCAAAGGGGCCAAATACTTCAGTAAGATTGATTTGAATTTCAGTTACCACTAGGTCCCAATAGAGCAGACCGATGTATGGAAGACTGCCTTCAAGTCCAAATAAGGTCTTTTTGAATCGTTGGTCGTGCCTTTTGGCTTGACAAATGCCCCAACAAATTTTATGAGGATGATGGATGATATCTTGTGGCCTTTCACCAATTATTTTGTGGTGGTGTATTTGGATGACATCCTCATCTTCAACAAGAGTTGGGCGAAACACTTGCATCATATTCAATAGGTTTTGCACACTCTACGACAACACAATCTATATGCAAATTTGGAAAAATGTTCCTTCAGCATGAACATGGTCCAGTACCAAGGTTACATTGTTGATGAGCATGGGGTGCATGTCGATCCAGCCAAGATCTAGGTCATCCGTGACTAGCTAGACCCGACCACACTCACTGAGCTTCAGAGCTTTTTAGGCCTTGCAGATTTCTATCCCAATTATGTGTTGGGATTCCCCTACATTGCATGGGCCCTTAACCAAGTGACCATGCGTGGTGACAAGGAAAAATTTGTGTGGGGCCAATCACAATAGAAATCATTCAATGATTTGAAGCAACGCTTGTGCTCAACCTCGTTTCTCTCATACCAGACCTGCAACAACCTTTTGATATTGAGACAGAATATTCAGACTATGTTGTGGCACAGTTCTCACTCAGGATGGACATCCCATGGCCTATCATAGTGAGATGTTATTAGATATCGTATGTAAGTACCCCACTTGCGACAAAGAAATGTACTCCATTATACAAGCCTACCACAAGTGGAGGAATTACATTCTAGTGAAGGATACAGTCATCCACATTGATCATAAGCCTCAAATCATGCATGCATAAGGAAAATTGCAAAATGACCACCATCAGAAGTGGTCCACATACTTGCAACAGTTCCATCTCAACATCAAGTATAAGATAGGGAGAACCAACTGCGTCATTGACTTCCTCGGTCGAACTTCAATTGAAACACTAACCATGGTGCTACACTCCTGTGGACATGAGAAATATGGATGGCCCCAACTCTATGAGAGAGATCCTGACTTCACCACCACCTACCATATGTTGGGAACAAACACAGTTGTCATTGATTTCCATCTTCAAGATGGGTTGTTGTACCATCTGGGCCATCTTTGCATCCCATCAAGTGAGTGAGCGAAGCTAATTTTGGAAGCTCACTACAGTCTGGTGGCAGAACACTTCGGTGTAGAAAAGATAATGTCAGTGTTGCAACAACATTTCTATTGGTCGAAACTTCGATAGGATGTCATCAAGTATATCAGGTCCTACACGGCATGCACCATTGCCAAACTGGCCATTAAGAAAAAAGGCATGTACACCCCTCTGCCTACTCCCAACAGGCCCTGGGAATCCATCTTGATGGACTACATGTCGGGCCTTCCTTCAACCAAGCAGGTAAATGACTGTGTTTTCGTGGTGGTTGATTGATTTTTCAAGATGGCGATTTTGGTCACCTGCAAGAAGAGCATCACAGTGGAGGCCACTGCCAAGATCTTATTTGAATGAGTGTGGGTACATTTTGGAATACCACAGACCATCGTCTTAGATCGGGATAGTTGATTCTTCAATATATTTTGGTCGATCCTCTGGTCATGGTTGGACACCAGAGCCCCTTTCAGGTGGGGCTGGGATTTCAACCATTGGGTCCCATGGATGTTGCACTACCTCTTGAATCCACACACGAAGAATCATCCCATGCTCAAACTGAAGCCAACTAAACCACCCATTTCATTGAATAAATCTAGCACATCCGCCAACAGGTTTAGGATATTTTGCATAAGTCCAATGTCAAGTACAAGCAGCGCCATAATCAACACCAGGTGCCCCACAAGTTTCAGGTGGGCGATAAAGTTTGGTTGCATTTGCAGAAATAATACCTTATAGGACCCCATCGAAAGATTTTTCCACTCTTATATGGACCTTACACCATCACCAAGGGTGTGGGTGATAATGTCTTTGAGCTTAAAATTCCCCCCTTCCTTAGATTGCACCCAATGTTTAATGTGGACCTCCTTCAGCTATACTTTTCACCATTATTGGACACCCCAGATATAGCAAAACAATTGACATCGACAAAGCTCAACCTTGACTAAATGGAAAAGGAATCCACTAATCAGATTGTGGACACACAGGTCAATGGTACTCACCAACATAAACTTATGCTTTATCATGTTGTCAAAGCGAGGCAACACTTGCACCAAGGCAAGTGGCTCACCTAGGGCCAAATTCAGCATAAATTTCCTCATCTGATGGGGGAAATTAATGCAATGGATACTATTTCTTCTTGAGGGGGGAGGATTGATATAGGTGGATATTGGTGGCCAACCACCTCTTCCAACTGGCTCACATACAGTTTTCATCTTGCCAATTTTTTCTAGCTTTTTGGATCATAAACTTACAGGGCCATTTTGAGGCCCTAAACAATGTTTTTTGGGATCACCGCAGTCACACTATATATGGAGTTAGAGTGTGATGAAAAAATTTGTATTCCTCAGATAGACCTTTCCAACGAGCTATCGTGCGCCTAAAACAAATATCGTATGCAAAAGTTATGACCCCGGGAAGTTGATGTACAAACTTACACCATCGGGGCCCACATGACTTCTGGTGCTTCATCTCCTAGGGTTAGGTTTTTGGATGTCTAGGGTTTTTTTATTACTTCTTGATGATAAAAAGGCCTGGAGACCTCATTGTAATGTGCTCAGGCGAATGCCCGTAGCCGCCACATCTCTTCTCAGAGATTAGCTACCACCATTCGAGCAAGATTGTTTCATTCTGCATTTTACAGTTTCAACACATTTCTTTATTGAATAGAAGTTAAGTTTTATTGTATCTCTGTTATTTTTCTATGCATATCTATGTTAAAGTTATATATTTGTGTTTCATTTCATTCCACTCATAAATTCAGATCAAAATTGCTTCTAGGAAAACTATCAACAAACCAACAACAAACTCTTGTTGTTTTAGTGCAACTCACACAAGAGTTCACTCTTCAAGACTGAAAATATGGCTCTTCAGTTTTCCATCTCCAATTCGCTCCAATTACTCTCTAGTTTTCTCTAGAATTCATCGTCCATGGTTGCATCAACTTCAAGATCTGTTTATTTCTCTCTCCTTGCTCCTCATGCACCAAAACTCAATGTGTAAAATCGGTGTCCCAACCCATACAAATTTTCTCTCTTTGGCTTTCCTTTCTTGACTCACTATCTTCCCCAAGATGATTGTACTCAACCCTCACGTGCCCAATAAATTTGGGATGTGACAACTCACACCCACCCTCTTACATGTATTCAATGATTGGCTTTGGGAACACTCAATCAAAAATGGGAAGGTTCATATACAAATAGAACATTTAGGAAAATGGGTTGAATTAATATACATGGGTAATCCCCCCCCTTGGATCCCTCTTGGCCCTTATCCTAGACACTCCCCCCTCTTGTGGATTAATTCATCCCCCATATCTTGTCCATGTCCTCTTAGCAGGTGGCATCACATTTTATTATTAAAACATTGAAATACAATTTGCATATTGCATCGCTTTGGCAGTAGCCATACATTATATCTACATAAAAATTAATTAAACTGGGGATTATACTGGGGATGTTACAAAGAAGTTCCCATGGCCATCACCATATTTCATAAGCAGTTGACACTAATCGTATCAAGGAAGCCTATATTTTCAAGTTTATACCAGATGATTTACTAGGAGAGATCCCTCAAATTGATCGAAGGAAAGGTGTTGCAACTCTTCAAGGTCATCTTCGCCCCGATTTCCTTGCTCAATTTTTGTGCAAAAAATAAAATCTTTCGGCTGACGTTCAGACTGAATACCCTCTCTATTCCACTTATGTAATAAATTTTCAATATGTAAAGAGGTGTCAATCTTACCTTCATATGATTCTATGAACATTTTATGTTCTCTTTTTGTTTCAAAGATGTCTTGAACTTCAAATTCAGGTGAGGAAACAAATCGGTGCATCATGGATAGTTGAATAGATCTTCCATGAATCATTCAAAAATTGAGGGAGCACTATGATGTGATGATGGAGAACATAAATGAGAGCAGTTCCCAAATGATCAAATCTATGAAAGATGACACAAATGCAAAAATGTATACTTTTCATTTCAACAAAGAAATGGTTAGAAAGTTGAAAGAAAGAGTGCGGGATTCAAGCTCATTTGTGGCACTCATCGTACATTTTGGAGATTCTTAATGTATCAAATCTGGAGAAGTCCCAGAGAATGAGCCTGTTGATATTGCAGTTCCTGCACCTATGCAGGGGATTTGCTCGGACTAGTGTCAAACAACTCTTGGGGAAATTTGTCTCCTTCAAGCAAGTTGTCTCCTTCATTTTCTCTCTCATTCAATAACTCATCGCAGGTTCAATTCCTCCCTCTATTGAAAGCATGAGCTCATTACTCACTCTAAATATTCAGCAAAATCAACTTGCCAACATTGTTCCATTCACGATCTTCGCTTTGGGGAACCTGGAAAAGTTGTCATTGATCGGAAACCAAAATTTGGGCAGCGATATACCAGGATGGATTGGTAATCTCACAAAGCTCACATTTTTGTCTCTTTCTGTAACATCCCCAGCCACCAACATGCCGAGAAACGTCACTTCTTGGATGTCTCTCCTTTCTATGATACCAATTTGTAATGTCCCTGTCCACCAATAGGCCAGGAAACGTCACTTCCTAGACATCTCTCCTTTCTCTGATACCAATTTGTAACATCCCCAACCACCAACAGGCTGAGCAACGTCACTTCTTGGACGTCTCTCCTTGATCTGATACCAATTCTTGACATCCTTGGCCTTAACCAACAAGCCAGGCCATGCCACCAAATAAATTTCATGCTCTGATACCATATATATTTATATTCATATCTATCTAATGCAAATTAAACAACTATAGCATTTTGTTCATGCCAATATTCCTGCATAAATAACATTAAAACATACATACCTTATACACAGACAATTCTAACAACATTATAACTTGATTTCAAGATACACATCATATAGAGAATGAAGATTTGGTACTTATCTTTTAATAGATGGCCACCAACTGCGTGCAAACCTCCCATGAACCTCCCAGCCTTAGACCACATTGCCCATCACACTCAACAGTGGGTCACCCCTGAGCTGGGACTAAACTCCACCAGGGAAGGGATTCCTAGGCTTGGCAAGGACAACATGAAAGTCACATAGATCAACAGGAAGGATTTCCCCCCAGGAGCTAGCTCACACTAACAGCCTACAACCTCTCATTCCCCACATGCCTGTCCCACCCCAGGAAGTGTGCCCCTTCTCTGCTCAACAATACTTCCTCTACCCCACTTCCCTTCTAGGGATTCAATAATAGGTCGGACATGAATTTTCAGAGCACTATAGCTATCGTTGGGATCCCTCTAGGAAAATCACTTCCCCAACAACCTCTCTCACCTTGAGAGAATTGTTTACAGGCCTGAAAACTTGCTTCTTCAGTCCACGGGCCTGACAACCCGCCTCTTCGAACCCACATGCCTAATAACCTGCTTCTCTAGTCCATCTCCTAAGTCAATTCAAGTAAGGGTGATGGCAGCAACAAAGCTCGATATAGAACAGATGATGGCAGCAAGCCATGCTCAGTCAAAGAACTGTGTTGGTAGCGACAACAAACCGTTAAGGCACGGTATGGGCTCAGGAAAAGTATGGGTGCGTTGTGCTTCACAGGAAAAGTACGGGATAGCTCAAAATGCCTACTGTAACACCCTTTTTCCCCCAGTCTGTAAAAATAACTATACTGGCCAAGTATTGTGGCAAACTCAGAAATGTGAATGTGTGATGTGAATGGACCTTATGAAAAAGGTCAATGAATGTGAATAATATTATGAATATATATTGCAAGACTGCTGAGAGGGGATGTGCTGAAAAAGAGACCACGATGGCTGGAGAAAGGTGGAAGGCACCTGGAATGGTTGTGTTAACTTCCATCGAAATCGATACCGTATTTGGACTTCATTGGCTCGGAGAACCAAGAGCGGCTCGTTGGCCCCGAATTAAATGACTCACCAGGTTGGTAAGTAAATGGCTCCTCATGAGTAATCGGGGATGGGGGTGAACCGTCCATCCGAAGAGTCCTCAGACCTGACCACCGCGAGGAATATTGTGCCACACGCAACCTCGCCAAAAAGAGAAAAGGCAGGAAGAGTGTGGGATCAGGGGGCAAACGTGAGGGAAAGAGGAAGAGGAGAACTCTGAAAAAATACAGAGTGAGTGATAGCAGAGAAGAAGGAGAGTAACCTTCGTTCTCGGACACTGGAAAGCAGAGACGCAGTCTCACAGCATCGTGGTCTCAGCTCGGGGGTGGCTAGTGGTAAATCTGTTGGGAGTCGTTGAGCCTACGGTTGGGTGGAAACGAGCACCCCTCTCAGCAGTTGCAATCACACCTGGTGTTATTTCTGAAAAGTGTTTTATATCTTGTATATTGAAGTTTATATGTTGATATGTATGCTCATAATCTGTGCAATTTATGAATGGTTTGAATATAAGACTGTCTGTGTGGTGTTTTGACCAGAAATAGTGGTTGCATTCTTATAATGGAAAGACCACGTATAGCTTATGTTTTATAAATCGCTATTTATATGCATACCGATCTAATTCAAACTTCAAGTCTGTTCTCGAGAAACCTATACCCTTATCCGTCTCAGGTAATACCCTGGATAGATATCCCCATAGAGACACCCTTCTTGGAAAGTTCACCAAGAACCTGGAAAAGGATTTGAAGGCGCAAGTCTTAGTAACCCTGTATGAGGAAGAATGATCCTCTTCAAATCCTAAAATGGAAGCATAGGGATAAGTATCAATTGACGGACGAGATCCTGTCAGAAGATCTGTGGTCATTCATGACCGTTAGATTGGAGGAAGAAACGAGGGCATTAAATGCCTTAACCCTTTTCCGTTATCTTCGTGAGTAGTGAAGAAATCGGGACCGTAGATCCCCAAGGTCTGTGGGAGTATCTAGACCATTGGTTTTCCCACGTCTAGGGAGCAGCGGGAGAGTGCACAGCGCAGGATGGATCTGAACCGTCAGATCTTAGTTAGAAAACCCGATAGTCATTGGATCTGTCAGGAGATGCATGAGGGTTAAGCCCTCGTGAACAGAGGCGAAAGTCTCGAAAGAGGAGTTGGTATCGAGATTTCAGACTTCGGGATTTTGGAAGTCTTGATGATGAGAGGTCGGGAAACTTCACAATGAAAGTCTCGAAATAGATCTGAACCGTCCATCTGGGAGGAGGCCACGTGTCACGAGATCATCCATCTCGGGATCTCGGACTTCGGGATTTTGGAGGTCTCGTTGACAAGAGATCGGGACACTCCATGGTGGAAGTCCCGAAATAGATCTAGACCATTCGATTAAGGGAGGCCACGTGTCATGAGATCACCCATCTCGGGATCTCGGACTTCGGGATTTCGTAGGTCTCATTGACAAGAGATCGGGACGCTCCATGGTGGAAGTCCTGAAATAGATCTGGACCGTCCAATTAAGGGTGGCCATGTGTCGTGAGATCACCCATCTCAGGATCTCGGACTTTGGGATTTCGGAGGTCTCGTTGACAAGAAATCGTGACACTCCATGGTGGAAGTCCCGAAATAGATCTGGACCGTCCGATTAAGGGAGGCTATGTTTCGCGAGATCACCCATCTCGGGATCTTGGACTTCGGGATTTCAGAGGTCTCGTTGACAAGGGATCGGGACGCTCCATGGTGGAAGTCCCGAAATAAATCTGGACCATCCGATTAAGGGAGGCCATGTGTCGCGAGATCACCCATCTCGGGATCTTGGACTTTGGGATTTCAGAGGTCTCGTTGACAAGAGATTGGGATGCTTCATGGTGGAAGTCCCGAAATAGATCTGGATCGTCCGATTAAGGGAGGCCACGTGTTGCGAGATCACCCATCTCGGGATTTCAGACTTCGGGATTTCGGAGGTCTCGTTGACAAGAGATCGGGACACTCCATGGTGGAAGTTCTGAAATAGATCTGGACCGTCCAATTAAGGGAGGCCACATGTCGCGAGATCACCCATTTCGGAAAATCGAAAATCGGGAATTCGGGAATCCCGTTGACAAGAGGTTAGGCTCTCGTATTGATAAGTCCCGAAAGAAATAGTATGGAGGTCTTATGAGGAGTGGTCACCTGGATTAGGGCATAGCCAGAAGGGATAATGTGACAAAGGCCATTTCGAGAAATCGGAAATCGGGAATTCGGGAGTCCCGTTGACAAGAGGTCGGGCTCTCGTATTGATAAGTTCTGAAGGGAATAAGACTGTGGTCTTATGAGAAGTGGTCATACTGGCCAAGGCATAGCCCAGGGGTCTAATTGTTGATCGAAGCCTATTCGGCACTTTGACATTTGGGGGTTTTCAGAGTCGAAAGACTCGACTCGCTTATATCGTCGAGTCGCGAAATGTGAAAAGGCACCTAGTTGTTTGGCCTGTGGTCATAATCAACGATCACATGGAGGTGGGAAAAAGGGAAGAGCTAACCTGCGCTAAGCCCCATAGGACTTCGAGGATTCTGTCCCTTGAGAAAAGGTAAAAAAATTATTATGCCACAGCGGGTGTGTGACACCTACAGGTTCTAGAGGTGTGTGAATGATACAAAGGTTGGCGATGAAGGAAATGGCTCAATGCGTGAATCAGTGGGTGAGTCTAGGAAGATGGCAGACTTTCAGAGAGTGGTGATGGTTGCGAGAATGGCAAGGGAACCCCCAATGAGTTGACTTTCCCAGCTATAAACTGCATGCGCCCAAGTTGACACATGTCTTCCTGAAGCTACATGAGCTCCACTTAACACTTGTTCCCTTTCCCTAGGAACTTAAGACAACATCGATTATGTCAACCTTAGCCTTTAGGAAATAATAATATAATATTATTCCTTTAGAGGTAAGCCCTTTAACTTAGCCCCTATTCCTAGACACTTAGCCCCTTCCCTTACCCTACCTAGTGGAGCTTAGTCCCCCATAAATCTGTATTTGTGGTCGGTCTAAATGCAGCGATGTAATTTTATTAATGATATGAGTGTTTACATATATAAAAATAGGCTCACTGGCCTTAAGCATCTAGGCTCTCCAGCCTAATAACATATAAGTCTTCCAGCTTATAAACACTTGGCTCACCAGTCTATAAACATAATTACAATTCAACAGGGACTCGGCCTTGGGGTATTACAATCCCCTCCCCTTTTTTTTGCACTCTCCTCAGTGCAACTTATTTACACAACAACAACAAGATTTCCAAAATCTTCAAAAATATGTGGGTACTCTTCCCACATAGCATCTTCATGCTCCCATGTTGTGTCCTCAGGACCGTACCAGGTCCACTGGACTTTTACAATCCCTATGGCTCGATTCTAGAGCTACTTGTTTTTTCGGTCCATTATGTGCACCAAATGCACCTGAAAAGCACTTTCTTGCTCCACCTAAATCACATTCCAATCAATAACATGATTAGAATCATGTATATATTTATTAAGCAATGAGACATGAAATAAATTATGTATAGACATAGATGCAGGCAACACAAGCATATAAGCTATTGGACCAATCCTCTCTAGGATTTCAAATGGCCCACAATATCTGGTTGCCAACTTGGAACAATTTCTCAGCTTCAGGGAAATTTTGTTGGCTTTCACCTTTAAGAAAACATGATCACCCACTTTAAACTCCCTGTGGGTTATGCCTTTGTTTGCATAGGTTTTCTTCATGTCTTGGGCAACCTTCAAATTCTGTTTAATCTTCACCATTTTCTCTTCCATTTCTTTAAGAAACTATGGCCCAACCACTTCTCTATCAGTTGGGTTGTCCCACTTACTGAGGTGTTGCACTTTATGCCATAAAGTTCTTCAAATGGGCTCATCTTTAGTGATGCTTGATACCCATTATTGTAGGCGAATTCTACCAAGTGTAGATAATCTTCCCATTTAGATGGTTTGTCCATCACATACATCCTTATCATATCCTCTATCACTTGGTTCACCCTTTCTATTTTCCCATCGGACTCAGGATGATAAGTTGTGTTGAAGTTCAAATTTGTTCTGAACCCTTTGAATAACCCCTTCCAAAACTTTGCGGTAAAATTTGGGTCTTTGTCAGACACAATCGTCTTGGGTATGCCATGAAAGTGTGCTACTTCCCTCATATAAATATCAACAAAATTGGTTGCCTTGTGAGTGACCTTCATAGGAATGAAATGGGCATCTTTAGTAAGCTTGTCCACTACCACCATGATTGCATCATGATGCTTGCTTGTTCTGGGAAATCCTATGATGAAATCCATTTTCACCACTTCCCACTTCCACTGAGGAATGGGTAATGGCTACAGTAAACTAGTTGGGTGTCTATGCTCAACCTTTACCTTTTGACATTCCAAACATTTGGCAATAAAATCAACAATCTCCCTCTTCATGCCTGGCCAATAATATTGGCTCTTGACTGCTGAAATTATTTTCTGATATCCAGGGTGCCCAACATAAGACACATTATGCATTTCTTTTAAAATTGCACTCCTCAATTCAGGATAATTAAGTACATAAACTATGTTTATGTACAAGAGAATTCCATCAATTCCCAGTTTGTACTCTTCATCTTTCTGTTGCATTTTACCTTGCTGCAATTTAATTACTAATCCCATGTATTGCATATCAACTTTTGCAACCTCCACAATTCTGTCTTTTAAATATGATTGGTACATGCTAGTGGTTGTAGCATGCAACTCATGCACTCTTCTGTTGAGTGCATCAACCACTTTGTTCTCTTTCCCCTAGATATGCTTTATATCAAATTCATATTCACAGAGCAATTCTAACCATCTACTTTGCCTAGCATTCAAAGTAGGTTTATCAAACAAATACTTCAGACCATTATGGTATGTCCTCAGCTCAAACCTCTTTCCCATGAGGTAGTGCCTCCACTTCTTCAAAGCATGCACTATGGATGCCAACTCCAAATCATGAGTGACATAGAGCCTTTCATGCTCTTTCAATTTTATGGACACGAAACATATTACAAATCCGTTCTGACTAAGGACTCCTCCAAGTCCTTGTTTGCACGCATATGTGCAAACCACAAAATCTTCATTCGAATCAGCAATCCGCAGAATTGGAGCACTGGTTAACAGCTACTTCAATTGTTGGAAGCTCATTTCACATTATGTTGTCCATTGAAACTTCTTCCCCTTCCTTTGCAAAGAAGTGATGGGATGATCTATTCTCGAAAACCCTGCAATGAACCTTATGTAGTAGTCAGCTAGACCCATGAAGGATCTGACTTCTGTCACATTCTTAGGTGTTGTCCATTCTCTAATGGCTTCTATCTTCTCAGGATCCACTGTTATCCCATCTTCAGATATGATATGCCCCAAATAGTGAATTATGTTTTGATAAAATGAGCACTTGATCAATTTGGCATACATTTGATTCTCTCTTAGCACTTGCAACACCATCCTCAAATGATGCTCATGCTCTTCTTCCAACTTGGAATATACAAGGATGTCATCCAAAAAGACAATGACAAACTTATCCAAATATTCTCGGAAAACACCATTCATTAGGCACATGAAAACAATTGGTGCATTTGATAACCCAAATGGCACCACTGTGAAATCATAATGACCATACCTTGTCTTGAAGGAGGTCTTGTTGATATCTTCCTCTTTAATCCTTACCTGATGGTATCCTAACCTGAGATCTATATTTGAAAATATCCTTGCATCCTTCAACTAATCGAAGAGATCATCAATCCTTGGTAGAGGGTACTTGTTATTTATAGTCACTTTGTTCAACGGTCTAAAATCGATGCACAATCTCAATGTCCCATCTTTCTTCTTCATGAACAAGACTGGGGCACCCTAAAGTGACACACTTGGGCGTATATACCCCTTCTTCATAAGTTCTTCAAGCTGCATTTGTAAATCCTTCAGCTTTAGTGTACTCATTCTGTAAGGAGTCTTTGACATTGGAGTTGCTTTGGGCATTAGATTTATAGATAAATCAATATCTCTCTTTGGGGGTAGTCTTGGTACCTCCTTGAATGCATCTTCAAAATATTCCAGGACTGCAAGATCCTCCAGATTTGGCACCTTATCCTTATATGCTTCCTCCATATGGGCTGCAAATATTTGACAACCCTTCCTGTAACACTTTTTCAACTACATTGTTGAAATTTCTCTGATAGTCACTGCCCTAGGAATTCCTTGTGCTTTCCTTAGGTTCCCTTCCTCATCCAGAAAAGCGAATGCCTTGTTACGACAGTCTAAGATGGCATGGTGCTAGTCCAACCAATCCATACCAATTAGACAGTCATAGGAACCTAAAGGAAAGATGTTCAAATATTCCCTTGTGCTCAATACATTCATGTCTATAAGACATGACTTAACCATCTCATTAACTTTTCTTTTGGCTCCGGTAGCCATCTACACCAACCAAGATTTTCCATGCTTTCTTCTTGGCAAATGCAAACTTTCCACTATCTCAGGATCTATATAACTATGACTAGCCTCTGAATCAATTAAAATAGTAGTGGTTTGGTTGTGGATCATACCTTCCACTTCAATCATATGTGACTGATACTCTTCTTGCTTGTTTTCCAGAGCTATATAGATCCTGGGTACACTTCTGCCCATGTCCTCCACTATTTCATCTCGTTGAACATTGTGAACAACTCTCATTTTTTCACTTCTGTGAGGATAATCTCTAAACATATGATCTCCTTTACAACCCCAACATTGAATAGGTGGTTGCCTTGGCCTTTGACCCCCTGTCTCAATCGTTCTGGGTTCTCTAAAAGTTGGTTGTCCCTGAGGATTATTTCTGAAGAATGGTGGCTTAGCTCCCTTCTTCCTTTGATCCATCTTGAATTTATTCTTGTCTTCCCAAGCTTTTTGGAAAGTTGGTCTTGTTTTTTGTTGATCATATAGGCACTTAGCTCGCCTTATGGTCTCCTCCAATGTTTTGGGATCATCATATTGTATTTTGTCACTAATGAATGATGGAAAACCACTCAAATACCTCTAAATCTTAACTGTCTCATCCTTGATGACAGAGACATACTTTAGCAATTCTAAAAACTTTCTTTCATATGCATCTATTGTCATACTCCTAAGCTTGAGTTCAAATAACTCTTTCATTTTCTTGTCATAGTATCTCTTAGTCAAGTATTTCTTTTCGAAATACTTCTTGAATTCCATCCAAGTAAATTTTTTCTCTTTAATGTGTTGCACCTGCACAAGTTGATCCCACAACATGGATTCCTTTCCTTTGAGTTGATAGATGACAATTATTCCTTCTGCATGCGAATAATAATTATGCAATTGAAAATACTTTCTCATGCCCAATAGCCATGTCTATGCATCTTCATCTTTCTTGTGCTCACCATCAAATGTAGGAGGTTTGATTTTTTTCATTTCCCCTCATAGCTCATCCACCCCAGGCCTCTTATTCTTCTTGACAGGGGATTGACTTGAGTTGTTGTGTGCTCTCTTATTGGAATGCCTCGGGGAGTGACAATGATTTCTGCTAATGCTTCTTGTTCTTCTTTTCTCATCAGGATACCTGTGACTTCCTGATTTTCTTGAGCCACTCTCCTTATCCAATTTCTTTTCTATTATTTCCAGGCTCTGCATCAACCTCATGTTGAAGTCTCCATGTTTCTCCCTGGATCTCATAAGATTTTGGTTATCTGCTCGGTGAATTTGGACCTCTTTTTGTAATTTTTTAATAATTTTCATCATGCCCACGTCTTTATCTATTTCTTCTCCATGCCCATTGGAGTTTGCTCCTTCAACTCCCAAATGGACATCCATTCCTCTAGCTTCATTCTTCAAACTGTAAGCATCTTGTGCCTCCTCCATTTCTCTGCACTATGCGACAGTTCAGTTTGGTTCTGACAATTGTTAATTCTGCAAAATGTGCATTCAACCAAATTTTTGTCAGGATATTAGACTTAATAATTTTCTAGAATAACATAAACCAATCCGGTTCAACAAAATAATATATGACTCCATTTTCAGCGGGTCTTAGTCGATCAAGAACCTCTCGGGCTTATATCTCTAATCCCAGCTCTGTTCTACAAAAATTTTCGGGTGCTAGCCCCCTTTTCTTCAGCCCTTGGTTTGCATGTGACCACAACTATGACCCATTGCTAATGATTTGGGTGCTTATCCGGAGCCTTGAAACTTTGGGCTCCGGAGCTTCAAAGGTTTCCCCTTTTTCCATGTGTCCCAAACATCACATGGCAACAAACTGACAAATGCACGAAGAACGGTGGATATACGTTCCACATTACTTTCTCTGATCTACGACGGATAGGAGCTTCGTAACTCCGAGCTTTGGCAGTATCCAAAGCACACCACAAAAAATCTCTTGGAGTGTCGAATTGGTGAACTCGTGAAGTGGGGTGGATCAATGATCCATGACTTCCCAGCATCCAACGACTGATACTTGCTATGGAACTCCGGGCTTCGAGGCTCCGAGACTTCAGAGCTTCAGGGCTCTGGGACTTCGGAGGATTTCACCTTTGCACATCCCAAAACTATCAGATCGAAAATCTTTGAATACTTCCACGTCACCCCCGGTGATGTCATTATGTCACGTTACTTCGGCACTACGAAACTTCAGAAATTTCTTCCTTCCATTCCATCATGAACCATTTCTTTTGGAGTGTCAAGTCTTCAGACTTCACTATCTAGCGCCACGCTTCCACTGTGACCATCAGGGTCCCCACCATCCATGCTCAAGAGGAGGGCCACGTGGTGAAATATTAGAAGTGGACATGTGGCCCAATCAAATGGGTGACACGTGTCACGTTCTAACTGGCATTCCAATCATCCAAAGGTGCTTAACTCACTGATACGTGGCACACATCCCATGTGTCCATGTCATTTCGAGTGACGTCAACAAGCCATGTCACTTCAGAACTTTGGGCCTCGGCGGTTTTTACATTTTCACACGCCGATTCTCTCGATCGTCGAACTCCCAAACTTCCTTACATTCTGAGGTCCACATAGTACAGTTGTCAACATCAAGGTGGTGGCACGTGGCATGTCTAGGAAGGGCCCACATCACTATTGGTGACGTCATACTGCCACGCCACTTCTACTCTTTTGCTTTGAGACTTCAGGCTTCAGTGGTTTGCGCATCAACACAATCCAATTCTCCCAAACATCGAACTCCTGAATCAAGTTGATCTATCCTTGATCAAATCCAACGATGAACATTCCTCCCCTCCCTGGATCTACAGTGTAGATTCTCTTTGGGACTTCAGAATTTCGGGCTTAGACCCCTCTTGGTCTTATAACCCATAAATTTCGCCAAAGTTTCGAAGTTTGAATGACTTGGAGGTTAACCTTCATGCACTTTTCTCCAGATCTGACGGTTGTGAAGGATCCTCCTTCTCTCGAACAGATCCTATGGCCCAATCACCACGGATGTTGTGGTTTATTTCTTTGTGGCCATTTCTTAAACCGTTACAACTCATGTTCTTCCAAACAAAGTCCAAGTGTTCTCTCAATTCCCTTTTGACACTCTGTACATCGAAATTCTCTGGACTTTTTACTCTGAATTTATTGTTTCGTGCCCATCCAGGTTCCATGTAGAAACCATGGGCTCTGAACTTGAATTTTGTCCATTTCAACAACAATTATTTTTCGAAAATTTTTCTTCAACTTCCACTAACATGGCCCATCCAGGATCAATGTTGAATCCATGGCTCTGATACCAATTTGTAATGTCCCCAACCACCAACAGGTCGGGCAATGTCACTTCTTGGACATCTCTCCTTTCTTTGATACCAATTTGTAATGTCCCCAACCACCAACAGGCCAGGAAAAGTCACTTCCTGGACATCTCTCCTTGTTATGATACCAATTTGTAACATCCCCAGCCACCAACAAGTCGGGTAACACCACTTCCTGGACATCTCTCCTTGCTCTAATACCAATTCATGACATCCTCGGCCTTAACCAATAGGCCAGGCCATGCCACCGAATAAATTTCATGCTCTGATACCATATATATTTATACACATATATATCTAATTAAAAGTAAACAGCTATAACATTCTGTTCATGCCACTATTCATGCGGAAATAACATTAAAACATACAGGCATTATACACAGACAATTCTAGCAACATTATAACTTGATTTCAAGATACACATCATATAGAGAACACAGATTTGGTACTTATATTTTAATACATGGTCACCAACTGCATGCAGACCTCCCACGAACCTCCCAGCCTTAGACCACACTGCTCATCACGCTCAGTAGTGGGTCACCCCTGAGCTGTGACTAAACTCCACCGGGCAAGGGATTCCTAGGCTTGGCAAGGACAACAAGAAAGTCGCACAGATCAACAAAAAGGATTTTCCCCCAAGAGCCAACTCACACTAACAACCTACAACCTCTCATTCCACACATGCCTGTGCCAACCCAGGAAGTGTGCCCCTTCTCTACTCAACAATCCTTCAGGTGCCCCACTTCCTTTTCAGGGCTTCAGCAACAGGTCGAACAGGAATTCTCAGAGAACTATAGTTGTCATTGGGCTCCCTCTGGTAAAATCACTTCCCCAACAAACTCTCTCACTTGGAGAGAGTTGTTTACAGGCCTGACAACCTACTTCTTCAGTCCACGGGTCTGACAACCCACCTCTTTGAACCCATAGGCATGACAACCTGCTTCTCCAGTCCATCTCCTAAGTCAATTCAAGTAAGGGTGATGGCAGCAAAAAATATCGGTCTAGAACATATGATGGAAGCAAACCATGCTCAATCAAAGAACTGCATTGGCAGCGAAAAAAAACCGTTAAGACACGGTACAGGCTCAGGCAAAGTACAGGTGCATTATGCTTCACAGGAAAAGTACGGGATAACTCAAAATGCTTGCATGTTCCAGAGGTGCGTGAATGATGCAAAGGTCGACGATGAAGGAAATGGTTCAATGCGTGAATCCAGGAAGATGGCAGAATTCCAGAGATTGGCGATAGTTGCGAGGATGGCGAGGGAACCCCCAATGAGCTAACTTTCCCAGCTATAAACTACATGTGCCCAGGTTGACACATGTCTTCTTGAAGTTGCATGAGCTCCACTTAACACTCGTTCCCTTTCCCCAAGAACTTAGGAAAACATCGATTATGTCAACCTTAGCCTTTAGGAAATAATAATATAATATTATTCCTTTAGAGGTAAGCCCTTTAGCTTAGCCCCTATTCCTAGACACTTAGCCCCTTTCCTTACCCTACCTAGTGGAGCTTAGTCCCCCAAAACTCTTTCTTCATGGCCCGTTTACACGCAACGGTGTAATTTTATTAATGATATGAGTGTTTACATATACAAAAATAGACTCACTAGCCTTAAGCATCTAGGCTCTCCAACCTAATAACATATAAGTCTTCCAGCTTATAAACACTTGGCTCACCAACCTATAAACATAATTACAATTCAGCAGGGCTCAGCCTTGGGGTGTTACACTTTCACTGAATGAATTCATGGGGAAAATATTGCATTCGTACTCGAAATTGCTCAACCTTACCTTATGGTACATGGATGGTATCAGTTTGGAGGGAGTAATACCTGACTGGATTGGCAATCTGGTAAAATTGCAGTAGTTGCATCTCCAGAACAATATTCTCGGTGTGGAAATCCCACCTTCCATTGTAAAACTCCAAAATCTGGTGGACCTTGACCTTTCTAGCAACAATTTACAAGGTATGATATCATAATGGAGATTTCATATAGTTTCATTGAAGCTACATTCAAACAGACTGTTTGGAACCCTGCCATGCTTTACTGGTGCTGCCAAAATCCTGGTAACACTAAACCTCTCCAACAATTCTCTCACGGGAGGTATTCCCTCTTGAATCTCCAGTTTGTTGGTCCTCTCAGAGCTCAATCTGTGAGATGCAACGAAAAAATATGATAGAACTGGTTTACATTAATCAATCTTGTGCTCTGGCATAAACACTTGGAGCTTGTTTGATCCAGGATCTTTTCATTGATGAGACTTATTAAAGAATTGTATTAAATGAGCATAAATTGAAGTGTACCATAAAGAAGGAATAAATCAATAATGAAGATACATAATCATCATATATGAACACAAAAAACTTCATAACGGAGTTCGTCCCTGGTGGACTACGTCTCTGGGTCTTGCTCTCAAATGGGTAGCAGGGGTGATTTTAAGGATGGAAATTTGTTTTAAAATGTAGAAACCTTGGCAAATCTTACTAATCCTTCATATGCCAACTATAAATGTTTGGCGACATTTTTGTAAAAATATTCAAATTTCTAAGGATTTTATATAGTTTGTATAAAATTTTGGCGATTTTTAAGTTAAAATAATTTCATCCTATAGAATTTGGGCGAATCATTTTTAGAATAGTGAATCTTTTTTTGGGAAAAACCATGGAAAATTAGCCCATGAGAGAAATATAGCCCCTAAAATCATCCCTGGTGGGTAGGCCTTTTTATTAACTCAACAAAATAATTTGACAAAATACATAAGTATATCTCATTCTGGATTTAAGTTGTAGAAGCTTTGCTCAGATTAGAGGACAAACAACACCACTGAATTCGTGGCCTCAAATTACCAAAAAATGACTATCTCCATGCCTCTATTTGAGTCTGGAACTTCCAGGCCCCTGAGAAAATTCGTCTTGGTTTCTGTGCTTGCACCTGTAATTAATTCATGGGAAATTTCTCGATTTTCATGCCCTTTTCGTTCGACCGCGCCCTTGTCTGACCCCCGAACTCTGGAAGACTCAGCTCTTAAGTAATAAAGGAGGGCGGATGTACCAACATAGCCATTAGGCTAGTTGGTTGGCAGAGTTATATTAAAGGCTTAGTAGTTGGGGGAGGTCCCGGGGTCAAACCTATGGGCCTCCCCTTTTGGAACTTTGTTACAACAAACCCCAAGTTGGCAATGACTATTATATATGTCAAAGAGGTAGTGGTTGGGCCAGATATGGCGGAGCTTTAATATTGGCAGATCGTTGCTAGTCTAGCGGACCGACTAGATTTGACGAATCTTGCCACTATTTTGGCGGACTGTATTGTTATTATTTTTTTTTTAGAAATTCGTTTGTTAGCCCTCATTGGGCATTTTCCTGCTGGCACGTGGCATCCCATGACTGGGCCACATGGCGACCACTCATTGACCCACGTCACCTTCTTGCACAGTCACTACCATGTCATCTCTACATGATCAACTTGCCACGTCACCTTACAGGTGGTTGTATGGTCTGCCACGTGGATGTATGGAATGCCATGTGGCACCTTTTCATTGTTCCATGAATTTGACTGAAAAGTCCAAAAATGAGTGACAGGTGGAAGCCTCTGGTACTTCCATGTCCCCATGCTAACGTCAACATGACACATGTCACCCTCTGAGTGTACCACATATACTATACGAACGATGATGTCATCCGTACTGGTGCTGACTGTTGGGGCTCATAAATGTCCTATTTTCATCCACCTTTCCCTTCATCATTCTTCACATTTCATCACCCCATTAACCTTTCATTACATCATTTCCATAATTATACTTGGGTTTCACCTTATTGTTCTCCACTTTATTCATTTTAGTATTAAAGGGAATTTTTTATTAAATGTTAGAAAATTGACATGTTTTCATATATATCTCAAAAATGTGTGAGCTTTGTAATGTGTAGGAATATGAGAATGATTAATTCAAAAGGACTTCTCGAATACTTCCTCCACCATTTCAAGATTTGAGGAGATAATTCAAGCTCATTCCAAGGAAAAGATCACGAAGATTTGGTTGGAATATCTTATCCAAGATATATGAGAGATATGTGTGAGGATTTGAAGGGATTATATTTTGTAATAATGGGAAAATAGTTGAGAGAATAATGGATCTGTAATAATGAGATGGTTATGTTATCTTCAAGGCTCTCATGTATAAAAGAGAGTGCTCCCTCTTCATGAGAATTCAGTTAGATTATGTAATTAGAATTAGAGTAGTCATTAGGATTCGAAGAGAAAGGGATTATTAGCTTTGATTCATGGTTTTGGTTTTCATGCTTTCATTATTCTATTATGAAGATTGATTTGATTATTGAATATAAAATTGCTTCATTGGTGAGAGCTCTCATATGTTGTTATGCCATTCAACTCTTCACTTGTTGTATTTGTTTTTCCTTCATGTAGTTCTCCATTTCTAGATTAATTTCATTTACGCAATTTCCCATTCCTAGATTAATTTCATTTATGCAACTAGATTAATTCAATTTCAGTTGTGTGTTAGATTAATGATTCAATTTCAGTCGTGTGTTAGATTAATGCTTCAATTTCAGTTGTAGCTTAAACATTAGATTAGATTAGTTTTGCTTCAATCTTGCATATACTTTGTGTGTGCTTCGTCAGTTTACGAACCCCAAGTTGACAAATTAGATAGTTGGGCAAGTACTACAACTCAATTACTACAACATTAGTTAGGCCCAATATAACGACTATCGTTCCCTTGTCATGATTGATGTTCCTTTTTCTGTTCATTTGAACAGAACGATTGTTGTTCCTTTTGTTACAATTGTTGTCCCTTTGCAAGGGTTGCATCTCTAGAGGACGGGTATTGAAAACGGAAGGTAAGAACCTACGTAGGCGACAAGTAAAACGCTTGCGCCAGCGCCTACTTTTGGATGATGCATAGAGGTTATATTTTAGGACATCTTTAGAGCCCAACACTGACATTAGCAGTACAAATGTTGACTCATCCATGCTAACAGATAAGTGAGGGGATATTTCCCTCACCTTGTCCTTCTCAATCCACTTTTCCTTTCTTAGATGTGTGCCCTTTAAGCCCACTCGAAGATAATCAACATCACCCCTGCGTGAAGTCCTCGTCCTTCTGTCCAAGATAATATCTTCTTTCATTTCATTCAAGTACTCATGAGAAAACTCATCAAATGAAGGTATTAAAACTTCCTCACCTTGATCCATGATCATGGGAGGCTAAAAAAGTTTCAAGTTTTCCACATTTACAACTAAGTCGATTTGCATATTAGGTGGAAGATCTAGATGAAAAGCATTGGTACCACTTTTCTCCAAAATAGTGAAGGTTCTATATTGGATGGGTTTGAGTTTCTTGTCTTCACCTTTCAATCTCTCCTTGTTGATATGAAACCATACCTGGTCTCCAACCTGGAATTGATGATCAACCTTGTGTTTGTCATGTCGAGATTTATAATGTGCTTGACTTTTCTCCAACTATCCCTTGACTACTTGGTGTACCTGTTGTATCCTCTTAATGAACTTGCGGGCTCTATCTTCATTTCTTTCTTCATTTGAATCAACATCTCTCCCATACATCAATTCCAAAGGGACCTTAGGCAAATACCCAAAACATGTCTCAAAAGGCGAACATTGAGTGGAGGAATGTAAGGCTCGATTGTAAGCATGATGTACATAGGGTATCTGTTCATCCCATAACTTGGGATGCTTGTTGCAGTAGCCTTGGAGAAAAAGTACCAATGTTTGGTTAACAACCTTTGTCTATCCATCGGTCTGTGGATGGAAAGCAGTGCTTCTCTTCAACTTGGTGTCCATCATTCTCCACAAGCTTGTCCAAAAATCCCCAAGGAATCGAGTATCTCGATCCGAGATAATGGATGTGGGTAACCCAAAGTGAACCTAAACATACTGAAATAAGAGATTAACAGTCTGCTCAACAGTGATTTTCTTTTTACATGGCATTAATATACACATCTTGCTAAACCTATCCACTACAACATACAAATAGTCATGACCCCTTTTCAACATTGGTAAACCCCCTACCTGTGCACCACGGGTTAGCTTCTCATATGCTTTTTTAAAATCTTCATCAACATTCCACATATCTATCATGAGATAAAGAAGCATTCTTCAAAATAATAGAAGCAACAATAGGAGGTCTACAAAGCATATCAACTACTTTGTTACTTGTACCCTTTTTGTATTTTGTTACCAAATGAAATTGTTGAAGAAAACCCATCCATCTTTAATGTCGAGATTGTTGCAGCTTGGTTTTTACTTGGAGATACTGTAAGGGTTGATGATCTGTATGTATGATTGTTTCCTTCCCTGATAAGTAGTGCTTCCATTTTTTTATGCTTTGAACTAATGCATACAACTATTTATCATATGTAGAATAGTTAACAACAACTTGGTTAAAAGTTTCAGAGTGGTAATAGATAGGCTTACGATATTGCATCAATACTGCACTCATGGCGTATCCACTGGCATTTGTCTCAATCTTGAAAGGTTGTTGAAGATTCGATAGTGCTAATACTGGTTCAGCACTGATCTTTTCCTTCAAAGTGTTGAAATCTCTTTATTCCTTTCCTCCCCACTAAAAAGTGTTCTTCACACTGGTTAAGGCATGCAAAGGAGTTGCAATAAAAGATAAGTTTGAAATGAATCTCCTCCAATACTGGACTACACCTAAGAAGATTCATACTTTGTTTACACTTTTGGGCTCAGGACAATTTACAATCACATCAATCTTGGAAGGATCAATTTTCAATTGTCCTCCTCCTACAATATGACCTAAGTACACAAGTGCGGTCTTACCAAATTCACATTTGGATAATTTTACATACAATTTTTTCCTTTGAAAAGTATCCAATACTTGCTTTACATGCCTTACATACTCATCCCAAGTCCCACTAAATATAAAAATGTTGTCTAAATATACAATCACAAAATCATCTATAAATGACCTGAATACATCATTCATCACACGCATGAAGGTTGTCAGAGCATTACAAATCCCAAATGACATAACTAACCACTCAAACAATCCATGTTTGGTTTTAAAGGTAGTCTTCCATGCATCATGTTCTGCAACCCTGATCTGATGGTATCCACTGCACAAATCCAACTTAGTGAAATAAACAACATTCTTTAATTGATCAAGTAAATCATCTATACGAGGATGAGGGTATCGATTTTTCACTGTGATTTTATTTAAGGCTCGTTAATCGACACACATTTTCCATGTGCCATCCTTCTTTGGCACCATCACGATCAGAGAACCACAAGGAGATGAGTTAGGCATGATGACCCCTTGATCCAATAAGCCTTGTACATGATTTTTGATCTTTGTCATCTCTACAACTGACATCTTGTACATGCCCACATTATGAAGAGGAGAATCTTGTTGAAGATGTATTTCATGTTGGATTTCCCTCTTAGGAGGTAATCCATCTGGTTCCTGGAAAATATCATCATACTTAGAAACAATATCAATTAATTCTTTCTTATGAGAAGGATCACATCCTTGGAAAGCGTCAGATGTTGCGACATCCTTTTCCCTTACGACCATGAGTACATATCTCTTATTAGTGTTTATGATTCTCTTCATTTGTCTTGCACTAACAAGTGTTGTGTTTAGCCTCATGTTGTAGGATCTAACAATATATTCCACTCCCCCTTTAGTAAGGTGATATTTGTTCTCATGACGAAAGAAGACTATTTTTCTATCATAAAGATAAGGACTCCCCAACACTATGCCGCATATATCAAGTGATACAACATCCAAATCCACTTCGTCAATCAACTTTGAAGCAATAGCAAATCTGACCCTACACTGCTTGGTGACATTATGTTTTTCTTTATCACATACCCAACCAAGAGGATACGGTTTTGGATATGGTTTAGTTTCAAGACCCATGTTTTTGACAAGTTCTTCAGATATCAAGTTTACTTGGGAACCTGAATCAAATAATGTATCTATATTAGTGTGTTTAGATACAACTCTTATATGAAATAATTCAGTCCTCTTTCTTTCATAATCATGAGATTCATTATTGGAATTTGAACTAGCATGAAGGGAATCTTTACCTTGTACTCCAACCGTTGTGATCTTTCCTTCGTCTCCTGAATCGGAACCAAGATCTTGTTGCACTGTAACAATGATCTTTGTCTTCCCCTTTCTACCGAATTGTTTCGGTCTCTTCTCTGGATGTAGTTTCCAACAATGTTCATCATCGTGACCATTCTTCTTGCAATGAATGCAAGATGGCTTTCCTTCTTCTCTCTTTACAGTGGCGGTATTTTTGTCCTTCCTTTTAAACTTCTTAAACTGCTTATGTGGGAGATTGGAAGGTTTCTTTGTGGGATCTTCTTGAACATTCTTTCCCCCGTTCTCAAGGTGAGTGGCTTGCACACAAACTTCATCAAGACTGGTGGGGTTAAAAAACAGTAAAGTATGACGAATATAACTGTGAAGTGTGCCAATATACTTCATTAAAGTTTCATAAGAATCCAAAGGAATGTTTAATGCAAGAGTTTTCTTCCTAAATTCTTTCATGAAACTTTGTACAATTTGACCCTTAATTTGTCTTAGAGTTTGTCATTCCATCATTGCTTTATGTAAATAACCCAATGGATAAAATTGCTTCCTTATCACTGATTTAAATTCCGACCATGAGGAAATAAGATTACCACACTTACTTATGTCCTGAAGTTTTCTCTCCCACCATACGAGAGCGGCGCCTTCCAATAAAAGAGAAGCCAATTTCACTTTAACTTCCTCTTCATCAATCCGTTGAACACGACAATATACTTCAACCTGTCAGATCCAATTATCTAGCTTTTCAGGATTAGCATCTCCATTAAACATAGGTAAAGCAAATTTTACATCAAGATTTAATAATGGTTTCTTAAAAGAAATTTTATGGCTAGAATTATAAGAATGATGAGAATGCTCAGAGGAAGAAGAGCAAGAACTTGATGGTGAAGGTGGAGGCTCAGGAGGGTCTCCTCCAACCCCTTAATTCACTGAAGCATTATCATCTGCTTGTGCTTCATTTTTCTTCCCTTTCTTCTTCATCCTCTTCTCGTAGTCTCCATACATTCGTTCGACCATTTTTTACATGCAATAAAAGACCATATGAAATTTTTTCTTCTATTCATCACGCTTGTCCTCTTCGACCATTTTCTTCCTTCGGGATGTACGACCAACTTCGGGATTGGAAGTATTAAGAGTTCCTTCACCTTTCTTATGCTTGGCCCTAGTAAGCATCCACACTCAACAATTCAAGTCAAAGATGACTGCTTTGATACCGACATGATCCAAGATCTTTTCATTGATGGGACTTATTAAATGAGCATAAATTGAAGTGTACCTTAAAGAAGGAATAACTCAATAATGAAGAGACATAAGCATAAGATCTGAACACAAAAAACTTGATAATGGAGTTCGTCCCTGGTGGGCTACACCTTCAGGTCCTGCTCTCAAATGGGTAGGCCTTTTTATTAACTCAACAAAAAAAAATGGAAAAATACATAAGTATACCTCATTCTAGAGTTAAGTTGCAGAAGCTTTGCTCATATTAGAAAACAAATAGCACCACTGAATTCGTGGCATCGAATTACCCAAAAATGACTATCTCCAAGCCTCGATCTGAGTCTATCACTTCTAGGCCCCTAAGAAAGTTCATCTCGGTTTCCGTGCCTACCCCTGCAATTAATTCATGGAAAAATTCTTGATTTTCATGCCATGTCCGTACGGTCGTGCCCTGGTCTGACCTCTGAATTCTGGAAGACTCAACTCTTAATTAATAATGGAGGGCAGATGTACCAACATAGCCGTTAGGCTAGTTGGTTGGTGGAGTTATATTAAAGGTTTAGTAGTTGGGGGAGATCCTAGGGTCAAACCCGCGAGCCTCCCCTTTTGGCACTTTGTTACAACAAACCCCAAGTTGGTGACAATTGTTATATATGGTGGAGAGGTAGTGGTTGGGCCAGATATGACGTAGCTTTAATATTGGCGGATCGTTGCTAGTCTGGTGGATCGACCAGATTTGGTGGATCTTGCCACTATTTTGGTGGACTGTATTGTTATTATATTTTTTTTAGAAATTCGTTTGTTAGCGCTCATTGGGCATTTTCCTGCTGCCACGTGGCGGCCACTCATTGGCCCACATCACCTTCTTGCACAGTCATTACCACATCATCTTTGCTTGGTCATCTTGCCACGTCACCGAACATGTGGTTGTACAGTCTACCACGTGGTTGTACGGTCTGCCACATGGTTGTACGGACTACCACGTGGCACCTTTTCATTGGTCCATGGATTTGACCAAAAAGTCTAAAAATGAGTGACAGGCGGCAGCCTCTGGTGCTGCCACATCACCATGTTGACGTCAGCATGAAACATGTCTCTCTCTGTGTGCCACATATACTGTACGGACGATGATGTCATTTGTATGGGTGTTGACGTCAGTAGTAAATATGTCGACTCATCTCTGCTGACTGGGCTAGGTTGACCAAAACTTTGACTGCAAATATATTTGGATCCATAACTCCGTTTGATGAGTCATTTACGTCGTTGGAAAGATTGCGACGCGCTCTTCGCGATAATGCGAATTTCACTGAGTTTTGAGGACTTTGAATTTTTGCCATTTCTCTATCTACTGAGGCCATTCTGAGCTTCCTGAGTTGCTTCTACGAATTTTGAGTTATCCTTAGTCTCCTCTGGATCCTTTTTGGATCATTTCCCTTACTCTCTAGCATAGCAAGCTCTCCCAAATTCCCTATTTATGAAATAAACCATGGATTCCAGCTGCAGTTGGCAGTTAATTCAGTCGTTCCAATCATTTCAATTAACTTAGTAGTTGCAATTCCTGAGCTAGAACTAATTCCACCAATTCTAGTTGAAGTTGATCCAAAACCCGTCTCTAATTCTAGTTTGAAAGCTAGTAGTTGCAATTTCAATCCCGCCAACGATTGTTCAACTTGATTTAGACCAAGTTGAACCAGCGGTACCAATATATTTCAAGCTTAAATGTTGAAGGGCACTGACATTGTTCCCTATAACTATGTGAAGCAATGCATATTCAAACAAAAAACAATAGGCTCATGGCACAATTTTTTAAACATGTTCAAAATAACCAATATGATAAATTGGACACGTGTTTTAGGTATCCCACGTATCAAACGATGTCTACATGATTTCGATATCCCACGTGATGGCTGTGTATAATCTATAGCCTATAATTCATACTTCACCACAATCCAACCTATATTTCTATATAGCGATCATAGCAATATTAACAAGACTATGGTAGATTGTAGATTCAATGAACCCACATAAACCTGGCAAGCACCAATTTCTAATATATATACCTGATTTGGCTAATGTAACAGATTGAATCATTAAGTTCGATAAATGGAATTTAACAATCTAATTAGGGTGAATTGAATTTTATACTTGGAGCTCTCTCCCTTAAAAGAAAGTTCTCTCCGTTAGAGCTCTCTCCCTTAAAAGAAAGTTCTCTCCGTTAAAAGAAAGGAACTCCAAAACATTTATATATAAAAAAACATAAACCATCTTATCTGTATAACTATACAAGACATATTTCAAAATAATCTCCATGGAAAAATTCCGAATAATCTTCATGAAAAAAGTAAAAGTAAAGTTTCTTACTATTTTATTACATAAATAAAGTAATAATAAAAATTTAAAGTAATCTTAAAGAAAAGTAAAAGTAAAGTTTTATACTATTTTATTACGTCCAAAGGCGTACACCTATTGACAATGGGCACATTTAATATGTTTTTAGTATTTAATCAATTTTGTATGGACAAGATTAAATATTGTTGGAATATTCTTAGTCGTCTCAATAAATCAATGGTTGTGATTTCAACCACTAACTTCCTCACTATTATAAAGACATCAGTTTACATGTTTATTTTTTTACTTTTACTTAATCATATTTAAAATTTACTATGATAACTAGCTGATTGCCACCTCTGAGTGATTAACGTTTCATTTTCTAAAAAACCCAAATTTACCAACCACAATTTTTACTCCAACTATTATTTACTAAGCTGGATTTCCTTACCTAGAACTCTAACATTCGCACATAAATATCGCAATAATAAATATCGCTGGCAATTCTATTAACTACCGATGCGTTTGGCAGCAAATAACCTAACATGCTACCAAGTGACCTTGTTACAATTCAAATCTCTAAGGCCAGGTAATAAGTGAAGCATTCGAATTAACGGGAGATGAAACTCATGTAATTAATTATGAGAAGAAAAGGGCAATGAATCTAGATGGCTTCAAATGAGTATGCATGTTAACACGAGGATTAGCAATTACTTTTGGTTATAGTTAAAGTACAACAAAATTTATTGTAAATTTCAAAGTTTATAATTTGGATTATAAAAAAATTTGGTAGTTGATCGAGATGAATTGTTTATCATGGTTTTATTATAACACAATATAAGTGAATTAAGTATATTAGTAATCACATGGTTTGGTTTTATTAGAAGACAAGATAAGTGAATTGAATAAATTAGTGATCACTTGGTTTCTTAAGTAGATTATCAAGATGTAAATGAATATGAAGATGGAAATGGGTATACATATTAGTGATAAGGAGTGATTGATAAAAAATGAAAGTATAATTTATTGTGTATTATTTACTCAAAATAATTGGCAAAATTTATTAACTTGATCTTTGAAGATTCAAACAATATATTTTTTTAATATTTTAATCTATTTTTAAATTAAATATAAATTTATTTGAAAAATAATAAATAAAAATTTTAAAAATATGTGTAATGTAATTGTAATCCATTTTAAAGTATATTTTTTCAATATTTTAATTTATTTTTAAATTAAATATGAATTTATTTGAAAAATAATAAATAAAAATTTAAAAAATATGTGTAATGTAATTGTAATCCATTTTAAAGTGTTAGACATTGAATTTTGTAAAATAGTTTTATATGCAAATTATGTCTTTGTTATGAGTTTTTGAATGAATATGTGTGTATCACTTCCACTCTTGATAAATATTGGAATTTTGAAACTATAGAATCATGGATGGGCAAGACCCACTAAAGGATTTGCATTTTAATTCAAGATTGAAGGAAGACTAGAGTTGAAGATGTGTTGAGAACAAAATAAGTGTTGCTTGATGGGCTTGTAATCAAAGATGGAGGATAAAACTAGTATATATATATCTTAAAGTCTTTTGTTTTGTACAAAAATCATTTGAATTTTATAAAAAAATTACAAAATAATTGAATATTGACATTCAAAATTATCATATCTTTTAGTTTTTTCTCTTTGATAACACAATTTCATGAATTTTTTGAGACTTTTTTTTTAAGTAATATATTAGTACATTTCCTTTAAAGTGCCATATTAATCACTTTCACTCTTATCAATCACTTCCACTTTTACTAAATGGCTTGACTTCCTTGTTTTTACATTTGAAAAGTAATCCAAGTTATAGTGAAATAAAGTTTAGTACATCAATACATCTTCCTTTAAAGTAGTACATCAATCACTTCCATTTATGCTAATTGGCTAGATTCCTTTGAATTTTTATATTTGAAAACTTCCACTTCTTATCCATCACTTCCACTTTTACTAAATGACTTTTTTTTCCAAGAAAAAATTATCTCAAATTTATATAGGGTATAAATTCGTTTACAAAAGCAGCAACAAGCTGTGACCATAGCTGTACTACTCCAACACCCATGCTTAGTAGCAAACAAAGCAACACAACCCAACACAACACGCAGGCTGTGAACAAGAGAAACAAAGAACAAGACAAAAAAAACCCATCAAGAACTAGATGAAGAAGCTAAACGAGAAGCTGCACGCCCACAATTGGACCTCTAAATGACCTGACCTCCTTGTTTTTACATTTGAAAAGTACTCTAAGTTATAGTGAATTAAAGTCTATTACATCAATACATCTTCCTTTAAAGTAGTCCATCAATCACTTCCATTTATGCTAAATGCCTTGATTCCTTTGATTTTTTATATTTGAAAACTAATCCTTTGAATTTTTATATTTCAAAACTAATATTTCAAGTTATTGAGTTCAAATCAATCAAATAATTTTATGTCTTACTCAAAAACTTAGTTTTTACATTTGAAAAGTAATCCAAGTTATAGTGAATTAAAGTCTAATACATTAATACATCTTCCTTTAAAATAATACATAAATCACTTCCATGTGTACTAAATGGTTTGATTCCTTTGAATTTTTATATTTAAAAACTAATATTTGAAGTTATTGAGTTCAAATCAATCAAATAATTTTATGTCCTACTCAAAAATTTACTAAATGATTTAATTTCATTGAATTTTTATATTTGAAAACTAATATTTCAAATTATATTGATTTCAAATCAATCAAATAATTTTATATCTTATTCCAAAATTAAAAAAATGCTTTAAATCTTTAAATGTACTTCTCACCTTATCCATTTCTAAAAATATTTTTCAATATAATATAATAAATTATGTTACAAACACTTTATTAAGCTTTAACTTCATGCAAAAGAGAATAATCACATTCCTTATTAATAAAATTATGCTTTATTGTTTTTATCATATACTAAGAAATTAGCTTTGCTTTTCTTACTTCTACATAGGTTTTTACTATATTTGGTATGAGCTTCTTATTTTTCATCTTATTATTCAAAATGTATATTTTGTTTTTGTTTGCTAGTTTGTCCATCACGTATATATAGCTGAATTTTTTATAACTTTACCTTAACAACACACTCCATTACTCACTGTCCTAAACCTAGAACACATTCAAAATATATATTTGAAAACAAATTAATTTCATATATTTATTATCTTTATTTTAAATATTATCTTTATTTTAAATAAGTAAAATAATTGTTTTACCTTTTAACTTATTATAAATATATATTTATTAATTTTAATCATAATTTGATTAATTTTAATTCTATATTATTAAAAAAAATAGAAAGAGAAAAAAGAACAATTAAACTATTCCCATAAATAAATAGAAATATTATGATGTCAAACCCCACACTCTTGCAGCTACACCTCCACTAACCCAATCTTACTGCAATCTCCACCCTGGCATTCTTTTCGTACCTATTCCTTAAGAGTAAGATATTAAAAAACCAGTGGTTTTGGCTACCGACTTATTCAACAGCCGCAGCTCTTTCTTCATTGCAGGCTGTCTCCTTCATTAATGGGTCGATGACTTCCTGCAGGCGTGCCTGCTGTACCATATCATGGGGCCTCTCCTCCTCGGGGTCACTGCTCCACAGTCGTTCCCCATTAATTCGTTTACTGCTACCGCGGGGACGTAGTCTAAACGTTACGTTTTCTACTGCGAGAATTGATTTCATGATCTACAATTTATTATTTCCATCCAGCAACCACTGTTTCCCCGAAATTCACCCACCGTTTTAGTCTGGTTCTCACTTGTTTACTCACATATCGTACTTCAGTACAATATCCTGTAACCGCCAGGTACAAGACTGGTTATCTTTTCTTTCTGTTTCTGTTTGAAAACAGTGTTTAGTATATTTTTTTTCTGTTTCTGTTTTTTTCGGTAACTTGTTTTTAAATTTTTGGCCAATCCAGAACTTTGATTGATTTTCTGAGTATTTGGTTGGTTTAAAATGGGGCAAAATAGCTCGGGTAAAGTTTTGAAATGCGTAAAACTTTAATCATACGAAACTCAGATTACCGCTGAAAATGTGACCGAATTCTGAAAAACTCGCTTTTAAATTTTTGGCCAATCCAGAATTTTGATTGATTTTCTGAGCATTTGGATTGATTTAAAATGGGGCAAAACAGCTCGAGTAAGATTCTGAAATAAGTAAAACTTTAATCCATACGAAACTCAGACTACCCCTGAAAATATGGCCAAATTCTGAAAATAAATTTGTTTACTTTACTCTGAATTAGACTACTCCTTCCTAAACTGTGCACAAAACAGATAAGAATGATATGAATATTTTTTTTGCGGGTCAAAAAATGACCGTTAATCATTACTGAGATTCATTAATGAAATTAACTGAATAATGAAATGGTTTTTTTAAACTACGCTGAAGATTTTTACTAAGCGGGGAATTTTACCAGCTGACATCTTTCGGCGTTCACCTGCCGCGTGTTAGCTGCAGTGCTACTGTTAATAGTAATAATAAACCCTGAAACCATTCTAAGAAATTATCATAGTAAGACTAGATGGCATTGAGCATTACAGCAACACTTCTCCCATATCACGTGACTTTCAATAAAGTCCAAAGGAAAACAACCCACGTGACTTTCAATAAAGTTTAAAGCAAAACAATCCAACCAGCTTCTCAACATTGAATACTAGTTTCGCTCGACTGACCAGTTCTTCGCGGCTTGTCCAGGTTCATCGATGTATCTTAAAAACGATGGACTTCAAGATTGAATATTCGAGAAAAATGTCTCCACAATCTGAGTGAATGACACGCGATTTAATGGCGGATGTCGGGAGAATCCATGAGCGTTGCTCATATCTGCGTGAGCAATAACAACGAGAACATTGGCGTGTGACCCATATTTAATGTTATGGTCAGTTCCCTGACTCTACAATAAATGACAACTTGCCCTTGCCCTCCAATCCTGCTTTCACAGCTGCCATGCTTGGAGCACAGACTCTATATATGCCTACTTTGCGAAGTGACCACTGACCAGGTACAAATCTCGTACTTCGATTTTGTAGTTCTGGTATTTCTTGTCAGCCGATGCGATTACTCTATACATGCCTACAGCCCCGAGGTCACCATTTACAAATCGGAAATCTTGGCTATGTTCAACGATCTTGGTCCATCGATTCTAAAGAAATCTCGTAGTTCGATTCTGTAATTCTGGTTTTTCTGGTCAGATTTCATATCATGGACCTTAAGTCGAGTATGAATCTGGGCATTAGTGACCATGAAATGAAAGAGCAAGGGCAGCCAGTAAACCCCATCAGCCAGGCTATCTGCAGCTCGCTCTTGTCTCTCTCCGTAAACGTGGTCTTTGAATTTGAAGAAGCCATAACAGATATCTCTCGCTGCACGAAAGCCATCGCTGACGCGGCCTTGCCAAGGAACCCACTTTTCTCTTGTATAATGGTGATTGTTCTCTTCCTGTGGTCTGTTATTTATAATTTTTGTTTATACATTATTTAAATTGAGTATAGAGGGATCGAATCCTGTGAGAAATTGTGCAAAAATTTAGAAAAAATTACATTAGTAGAAAAATCATGAGCTAGTTGGATTTTTGACGGTCTCTTCCTACTAAACTCATTTTAAGATATTGAACTCTCGTCGTCGCTTAGTAAGCAAACAAAATTCACACCTTCACATACTAAACTCTCACTTTAATTAAGGATATTGAACT
>ML810283.1:77559-108151 GCA_009831015.1 Picea engelmannii
GATAGCCAGATGCCTATTCGAGGACCTCCTGGAGTAAAAACCATGCCTGTTGCTCTTTCTTCTGCTACGTTTTTGCTGGAGGATCTCAAACAGATTAAGAATTCTGTAGGAGGGGTATGTGATCTCCATACACTTCCAACACTACCTCAGATTGCATAGTTTGACATGTATACTAACGACCTTTTTTCTCCTAAATCTCTACAGACAGTGAATGATGTGATAACAGGAATAATTTTCTATGGCATGCAACGCTATTTGCAGATTCGCTTCTCCGCTAGTATGTTAGTTTATTAAGTTCAGTCTTCTGCAATTTCTATCAAGGATGTTTTAGAACAAGGTCGAGATACCTACTCATACCTTGACAGTTCATGAATTATTCTTTGGGCGCAGTTACAGAACATGGTTTACAAGATGCTTATGAAAAGAGATTCGAAATGCCAGAGGACGCTGTTATTAAACAAATGGAGAAATCAAAACTCACAGCACTATGTTTGATAAACATGAGAGGATTGGCTGGATTACAGGTACTGCATTGAACAAATCCATCACACTTCAAATACACTTATTCATTCAGTTAATTCTGTTTGCCTGGACGATCTAGTGACGACTAAAACTGTGCAGAGCATAGACGAGATGGTGAAACCAAAAGCTCAAGCACCCTGGGGAAATCACTTTGGATTTTTGCCTGTGCGGGTGCCTATGCTAGGTAAGCTGGAGAACCCTATTCAGTTTGTGAGAAGGACAAAGAGTAAGATGGATAGGCATAAAATATCTTTGGGTGCCAGCATCAATGGCAAAATAATGGCATATTTAGGATGGTTGAAAGGACCGCAGGTATGTTCAACCGAGGATCCATTGGATTAACTAATATTTTGCTTTAAAAATATTGCTTCTTAATTCTAGCTTTTTGATACAGGCGGTTTCTAGATATTTATACAATACCCTTGCCAATTCAACGTTTGGGATGTCGAATATGATTGGTCCAACTGAGAAGGTAGCAATTGATGGGAATCCAATAAAAAGCTTTTCATTTTTTGTATCAGGTGCACCTCAAGTGAGTAAAGATGCTCTACTTAAATTCATCTATTATGTGCCTTTTTTTAATAAATTTTAAATGAAAATAATTAGTTCCAAATATCAACGTATAAAACTCTGGAATTTGTTTTCATGCAGTCCCTCGAATTATCTATCGTGAGCTATACGGGCGTTGTTGTGGTGCAAGTTTATGCCCAAAAGGCTTATGTCGATGCAAATATGCTGTGCAAATGTTTCATCGAAGCCTGTGAGGAAATTAAAAAAGCCACACCAACTAAGTGAAAACGAGAGTAATGATGACATTTCGAGGGTTATGATGACATTTCATCTTACAGTTTTGATTGCCTGTTATGTAATGTGGGTAACAAATTGAACTCAGTGTTTAAGTAAAGAACTGTAGGGGCATATTTCATGCCTATGTTTGCCGATAATTTGTGGTTTTATATCAACGAGTACAGCCACATAATTGTGGTTGATGAACCCTAATTTATAAACTTAAGACATAAACCCTAATTTTAATATAAATTAATTTAATATAATTTTAATATTTTTAATAATATATTAATTATTATTAAATAATACATTTAAATGGTTGATATTGTCATTTATTTAAAGATATTTTTCATTTAAAAATTTATTATTTATATTTCATTAATCTGTTCCTTTGGACATCACTGTTCCTCTGGACACATCATTGGATGGATTAATTTTTAAGGCCGACATCTATCATTTCAATAAAAGAGTAATTTTTTACAACCAAATTTTCATTATGGAATGTTCTAGGGTTTATTGATGATGGAAATGGAATTCTGGTTAGGTTTTTGTTTGAGGGTTTTGTTTGAAAGAGAATTGATAGCATACCTCTTTAGCCAAATATTTAATATTTTAATATTTAAGAAAGGAAAAGATGAAATTTACAATGTTCTCAAAAGTAATTTTACATAACTTTTCTGAAAAATAAAAATAAGCAGAGCTTAACATGTAATGTAAATTCCATATACCTAAAAAAATAGATAAAACCAACTGTTTTAGAAGCAAATACACACCAATAGATAGTACTTAGAAAATAGAAAAAGAAATTATAGTTGAACTTAATAACAACTTTGAATTTCCACATAATATGCTTAAGGTTTCCTCCTTCCCAACTCATAAACAAGCACCATTCGTGTTTTAAGATTTGCAACACAAGATAAGTGCGCTGCTAATGGAATTACCGTTGTAATAAAATAACCGATACACACAGTAAATGGGCATCAAAGATAAATGTTAATGAGACTATAGCTAGGTTTGTAAAGCATAATAGCTAGGTGTGTAAAGCATAAGCCAGTGCACTCCCAACTTTTATCTAATTTATACTTTGCCAAGAATATATCACGAACAAGTCTCCAGCAGATGCAAAGAATTTGCATCACTTGGCAACTAGCTAATTAATGTTGTAGAACTATTCCCTCTGAACAATTAAAAAATAGCGAATCAATGTTGTAGAACTATCCCCTCTGAACCATGAAAGGATAGCGAATCAATGTTGTAGAGCTATCCCCTCTAAACAATAAAAAAATAAACCTTGCAAAATTACATTACATATAAGAATTAATAACCACTATTCATGCCTGACATAACATAAGCCAAGAGGCATACCAATATCATCTTCCTCTGGCTTATGTTATGTCATACCAGAGGAGGATTTACTGTCTTAATATAGCATACCAAAAATTATTAAGATTGCAATTTTCATTGTTCAGATCACAATTTGAACAATTTAGTTCGACTCAGGATGGATAGAAAAAAAACCTTACAAAGGACGAAGTTGCGAATTTGCTTTGTAGGTTGAAGCTGCTGAACTGTTGACAAAATAATTTTAGAAAAATGATAAACCATAAAATTAATAACTAATTATTCATAACTAAAATTAAAAACTATAAACCCTAATAGTAGATTTGAGATACTGTACCATTATTTGTGCAAACTTGTATTGCAACCTGCATGAGGACCCTGCATGATAATGAAGAGAATTATTAGCATGTATAGAGATAGATTTAGAGCAAATTTTGTGAAATGCCAAGAACTAAAACTTAACAATAAGGAGAAGAAAGGGAATTGTGTGGGACAAAATTAAAATCTAGTTTTCCACCTGATATTGATAATTGAAATTGAAATTGAAATGCAGGTTTAAACGTGTTGCCACAGTTCACATTCCATAAAAACTAATTCCTGCAGCAATATGATATATGAGATAATTCCAATTGAGCTTGTTAAAAACATCAATGAACAACAAAACTCAAAGTCATTATAACAATATACTTATTTAAAGTTTAATATATCATTTATACTTATTTAGGGTTTAACATATCATTTACAAAAATAAAACTTGAATGGAAATGATAACAATTATTCCTCCCAATAACCCATATTAAAATTTATACATGATAAAATAATCCTCAAAACTGAAACCAGTCTTTTCCCGTTGGTTTTAGTTTTTCCATCCCATTTGTATGTCTTTCATTTAAAGAGACCCTAGGTTCGATAATCATCATTCACAACACCATTACTGCTTTCCATCTCCCCTGGCAAGTGACAATTAAGAATGAGTTGAGGCCAGCCTGGTCAACAGTATGTACAGGTGTACGAATACGTTTTTATATATATCAAAATATTATTCCTGACGGAATTTTAAATCTGGCCGGAGAAGGAGGAGGTGGAGGCGGAAGCATTGGCTTTAGAGCATGAATTTTAAATCTGGCCGGAGAAGCAGGAGGTTTGAGGGGAGGCGGAAGCATTGCTTTGGAGCATGTGTATTAGTTTGTCAGGGAAACAGCTGGCTTCTACCTTAGTTTAGCGAAAAGTGGGTTTTAAAAACTAAATAGTATGGACCATCACTATTCTAAAATACAGTGGTTTTTAAAAACCAGTGTTTCAAAAAAAAACAAAAAAATTTAGATTTATTTAGGGTATTGTATAATTGTTTTATGAAATGGTTTTTTTTGTGGGGATATAAATTTGTAGGAAATTATTATTTTTTGTTATTTAAATTTTTTTTTTAATGTAAAAATGGATTCAGCCTGGTGAAAAACCTCCTAGATACTGGAATTACATAGATTTGGCACAAATACCCCCAAAAAATAAAGTGTTTTTCATCTTCAAGCCTCTTACTCTCACAAATGTAACATACTCTTTCATATCATGGTGTTTTGGGAATTGTCCAAAGTCTAGTCTCACTATGTAGCTAATGAAAATTAGTTCTAATTTTAGCAATATTGATTCTTTTTTTAATGCTAGTCAAAACAAAAGAGATATTTTTAATTTTCAAGATTAAGTTAACCACATCCTTATAGTATCTTAATTTTATTTTATTCTCTAATTTTTTAAAGCCAATAATAAACTTTCCAATACTATAATTAGAATGCTATGACAGAAGAAGTTATAATTTCTAATTAATTTTCTTCGTTGTTGCTCCAAAGCTGTGACAGAAGAAGTTAGAATTTTACCGATCTAGAAGTTTGTTAATAAAAAATATGGAGTCGATTCAACTTAACAAAATCTCGGAGGATTATTCCATCATGCATAAGTTTGAATTCTAATGAAATTATGAACGTAGTTGAAACATTTGTCATTTTATTAAATTAAAATATATATATATATATATATATATATATATATATATATATATATATATTTGGGCTGCTCTTTTCTGCAGATTTGACTGATTAGGTTTGTATAATATTAATATCCCAGGTTTTTTCAACAAGCTGAATCTATTTATGCATTTAGAATTGCAATTTAAACAATAAAAAATAAAGATTTTGTCCAAATTTACATCGCCCAATTCCACCTAAAAAACCCAACAAATAAAACTTTTAACCAACTCCCTTTTATTATCTCAGATCTGAACACATCACGTTTATTATCTCAGATCTGAACACATCACGTCAGTCGAGGGATAGTTGTCTTGTGCTGCAAACCAACAACGTACAATAAGGCAGCTTCTTCTAGAGGTAGTTGGCTGGCCGGAACACAGTCTTGTACAGACGCGGGCCCCACCACCGAGTCTAAGCGCGTTTCCGCGGGTTCGTCGAGGTCGGGTGTCCTCGTGTCGGTTTTGGAGATTTCCACATGGACAACGGAAGTGCATGTGAGTGGCCCGGTCGTCATTTTTTTCGTGGAGTTTTTTATATGCAAAAGTTGAATAAATATTATTCTAATTACGTTGAAAGGCATATACCTATTGGAGATGGGCACAATTAATGATCTTTTAATCTTAAATTCTCATTTGATGGTTATGCATTGAAGATGCTGGCATATTCTTAGTCGTCTTCCAAAATCAATGAGTCAGATTTATTGTTGATAACTTCTTTGCATTTATAAAAAAATATCAGTTAAACTGTTTACTTTTTAACATTTACCTAATCATATTAAGAAATTACTATAACATCATATGATTGCCACGTTTAAATAATTAACTTTTAGAATTCTTCAACTATCCAGTTTCTTCATGCATGGACCTGGAATTTTTATTGAGTTTTTTTAACCTCGCAGAGTTTTTTTTAATGTGCCGTAAGTCTTTCAGCTTTCGCCAGCCGCGAGTTAGCGGCTGTGCTAGTCATTCCCAGTCAGTGCATAGAAACTCTAGGTCTCGTGTCAGACGTAGCCGACGCCGTTGACGGTCAACAGTTGCCGGCAAATATACCGGATTCTTCTCAAACAAGTCGTGCAAACTCCAGTTGGACGTAGTCTAAAGTTAAACTGAAGTGGTACTCATCTTTTAGTGATGCCTCAATTCCAGTCATTTACTGCCTTCAACTCTGTCCAAACACGTTACGTCTTTTCGCCAACATGACGGGAAGTTGGAAATCCAGGTTTTAGGATATTGGTTATTAATGTTATTCTATTTTATTTCACAATTTTTGTTATGGAAGGTTTCAAAAATTTGACCCAGAAGAAATAAATGAACATATTTTTAACTCTTGCCCTTTTGTGGAATATCTATGGATAATGGGACCAAAGCCAGGCCCTCTTCAGGAGAATGGGCCGCAATCTAGGCTCAGTTTTTTACTACTTCCATCACCCAAAATCCCCGAGTCAATCGCCTTTGGCAGCTGCTCCCAAGGTTTCTGGTGTGGGAAACATGGGAAGAACGTAACAGACGCATCTTTCAAAATGAGTCAAAGTTCTCATAAACGACTTGGGCTTCAATAATCGAAGCTCTACATGAAACAATACTCACTCAACCCTGGAAAGAAGAAGATTGGAAAACAAACCATTATGAAAACAATATTATGAGAGCGTTAGCAATTTCAAATACCTGTTGGTTGGCTGACCAGATCCCCACGAACCCAAGGGGATGTGCTCCCTCTAGTTGGTTGCCACCTCCCCAAGGATTCATTAAACTCAACTTTGATGGGGCATCAAAAGGCAACCCCGGTAAGGCGGGTCGGGTCTGGGGTGTTTTTAGCAACAAATGCACGCAAACTAGGGTTTACCAACAACAATGCAGCTAAGCTCTTATCTTTGGAAGAAGTTCTCAGAGTAGCAAAGGAAAACGATTATAACCAAGTTATAGCAGAGGGTGATTCCCTCTTGATCATAGATATGTTAAAGCGACTTCAACGGGGAACCCCTCTATCAAAAACAATCTTTAGCTAGCATCTAGGAGCCTTGTTGGAGAGGGTACAACATTTAATGAGAACCATTCCAGTCATCATCCCTAGCCACATGAAGAGGACAGTGAACAAGCTAGTGGATTGGCTAGCTAATGAAGGAATACAACTCAGTAGTGGGGGGAGGGGGGCGCGGAAGACCCTCCCATAGTCAAATCGCCTGCGTATTCAACTTAGTCTGCGAAGGGGGATATGGGCTGCAATGGTGCCACAAACGGGTCATCCTTGTGGTTATCGTCGAGGAGGACACTCTCTCCCAACCTCGTCCTCTTGCTAGCCCCAAATTGAAGCTCCGTCTTTAAGACTTCAACGTGAAGCCTTCACCGCAACCCACTCCTTCCATACCTCAATTCCGTCAAGGTTTCAAGATCATCCGGAGGAAGCAAAGACAGTCGTCTAGCAGGAAAGAACCATGCAAACGGAGCAGGAGGTGGCAGAAACCACATTTCGTTGGGTTCAAGATGTGGAAATATCACGGGCAAGGGATATGAAGTATTGGAAGACAATCGAACTCTACTGGCACATTAAGAATCTCTTAGGACAAATGTACGGGCAAGGGATATGAAGTATTGGAAAACAATCGAACTCTAATGGCATATTAAGAACTTCTTAGGACAAATGTACGGACAAGGGATATGAAATATTGGAAGACAATCGAACTCTACTGGCACATTAAGAACCTCTTAGGACAAATGTTACAGACAAGGGAAGAGGCTCAAAACATAGTGCAAATTCAGTTGGATGGTCTTCACTTGATGATGCGTGAAGTATTAACCTGTCTGCCTCCGTCAAGCACAATGGTGACTCTCACAACCCCACAGCATAGCGAATTCAGCCCCGGATCAAACTCAGGATGGGTCGGTTATGCCACCAGGTCCCTGATTCTTGGTTCTAGTTTCCACAGAATATTTTGGCCAAGGGCCAATAGTAAGAAGGAAAAAGGCAGTGTTTTTGTGTTTCTATAACTAAAAACTCTGTTTAAAAACACCAGATATACAATATGGTCTGATAAACTTTAACTTTACTATTGGGTTCGTTTCCGAAGTGGCAAACCAATGGAAAAGGCGAATGACATGTATGATTTTTTGATAAATCAATAGAATTTCAGTCAAATAGTAAAATTCATTTTATTTTAAATAAAAATGAGTAAAATTTCAAATATATTACTTATTTACTTTATCTTAATTACTTATTAAGGTATTTTTTCTAAATTTCAAAATCATTTTAAGTAATAAAGTATTAATTGATATAATATTAACTAATATAAGTGCGATTATATCAACCTTAATGCACTGGATTCCATCAAAACTCCATAGTTATGTGCGTCTGGGCTAGAGTAGTATTGGGATGGGTGACCTGCAGGCAAGGAAGTCCTAGAGTTACACCCTCCCCCTTTTGTCCATTGGATGTAGTTTGGGTGGTTGGAAGGAATGGTTGTTACCCTCCCCACCCAGGTTCAAATTTTCTAAAAACGCTCGGCCTCCCCATGTTCTCTCATAGATTTCCGGGGGGGAGTTGGGGTTTCCGTTGATGTAGCGCTGGGGTTTTCCATCGATGTAGTGAGGGGGGTTTTCGTCGATGTAGTGATGGGATTTTCTGTCGATGTAGCGAGTACCGGTCTTCAGTGCCGTGAACCACATGTAAAATAATAATAATTACTATGTATATTTTTTTGCATGTCCATTGGATATAGCTTGGGTGGTTGGAAGGAATGGTTGCTACCCTCCCCACCTAGGTTCAATTCCTTGTAAGTGACATGTGATGCCCTTAATGGGTCTATATGATGCTCTTGTTGTTGAGCCCCAATATTCCGAAAATGATCGACCTCCCCATGTTCTCTTGCGGATTTCGAGAGAGTTTTTCGTGCTTATGTTCTCTCATGGATTTCGGGGGGGTTTCCGTGCTCGTAGTGAGTATTGATCAATATTCCGAAAATGATCGACCTCCTCATGTTCTCTTGCGGATTTCGAGAGAGTTTTTCGTGCTTGTAGTGAGTACTGATCAACTTCCCCATGTTCTCTCATGGATTTCGAGGGGGTTTCCGTGCTCGTAGTGAGTATTGATCTTCGATGTCGTGAACCACATGTAAAAACATAATATTAACTAATATAATATACCCATTTTATAGTGAATATTTATAAAGTGACAAAGCATCTCCATCTCATCCATCCATATTGTAGAACACGATCAAATTGAAGAGAAGAAAAACTAAAACAAAAAAAAATGTTAATCTAACTTTGAAAAGGACGGTGTTTACCCTAGATAGTATTAGTCTTTCATTGAAGATCGAATTGTTTTGATGATTACAATATTTAAAGATAAGAGGTGTTTCTTTTGGATAAAAGATGAATAATCAATATAAATCCATTCAACAACTCTATTTGTTCGGTGTCTAATCACCCTAACCGTCACTTGGGTGAAACTTGATGTATCAAAATCTTAGCGATTCCAATACTCAAACTCTTAAATGCCATTTGTGAAGAGATGCTTAGACCACCCAAAACAATTCCTCTATTCTCCCCTATAACCAACTTTGAAAAGCCAACATGGACGTCAAAATTTGTAAACAACAAACTCTCATAAATGATGTAATCTCCACCAAATAGAATGTTGCAAATGCCTATAGAGGACTACATCACACATAACCAAGAACAAGTAACATCTCATTGAAATAAAATCGATTATTAATTTATTACAACCATCTTTTATTTTCCATCTCCGGACTTCACTTGTCGGGAACGAAATCGATGGCAGTGGGGTTCACCATCGTCGCCCTGTGTAATTTTTCAACAACCTATTGCAAATTGTTATGTGTATTGGGAATGCTCTGACTGTCTAATCCCCCTCTTCAAGGTCAAAGTCCTTTTCAAATCTATTCTTTCTTCTTTGCAAAGGTGGTTACTTCCTCACAAGTTTCTCAGAATAAGCGAGGGAGAAATGAATACTGGAATGACGGGTTGGCTTTGCCCAATGCAAAGAGTTCCAATAACAGAAGGTTGGTGCATACTAGTGATATCATGGCTTTACTTGAGACGATCGATAACACAAATGCTATTCACAGTAATCTAGAAGAAACCCATATTGTAATTCAACTCTAGGATGAAAGGCTTAACAAAGTAATGAAATCTCTTGAAGATGAAGTTGGATTGAAGGGGAAAGTAGATGATGTTGATGGGACATGTAGTAGTGATATGGGTTCAATTAAACAAGGTGAAATAACAAATGATAATTATGAAGTGACCTCGGTTTTTGACACAACAAAAAATCATTAGGAAGGAAATTAGTCGTATTACGACAATGTTCGTGCATATCTCGTTTTCTTCGAGGACCATATTGGGAGGATGCTATTTGGAACTAGAATGAACATCTAGTCATTCAAAATGTTTTTGCATCGCCATAGCAAGAAGAATTTGAATTTAGTGGAGCCAAGTTTAATGACAATTGGAATGATTTTAGACCAATTCAATGTCTAAGTGACACTATCAAGGAAGCACTGTAATATATAGATTATGAAGAAAATTTGCCTATTTTTGTAGTGTTATTTCCCCTTAACTATTATAGTTGTGAAGATGCCATGTGTAACATGTCACTTCAATGACGAAGTCCGATGTCAAGTTTTCATTTTCGTTCAATTGAATTCCTAGTCTAGTTCAGTGGATATTTTGTTAGAATGTTACCAATGAATTGTTTAGACTCTCTTTCAATGAATTTCAATCTTAACCGTAGTCACTCTTTAAAAGAATTTTCAAATGGTTAATATTAGTGATAGTACAATTTGCAATATCATTATGATGTTATTCATCTGACTTTGGGTTTTTTAAATGGTTGATCTTAGTCATACCATAAATTTGCAATATCATTTTGATAAAATCGACATGATTTTGGGTTGAACTACATTGGATTTTCATGTATTTTCAGTTTATTTTATGGTGGATTTACTAAAAGTATGAAGTGTGTGTATTCATTGGTTCTAGGATTTAATTGATACATTTAACACCCCTATGTTGATGAAATTGCTCAATCAAGGCCCCAATCAGTTCTATACTCATTTGGGATGGCAATCCTCACCAGAATGTGGGCCCAATTGCCACTAAAGAGGATTTTGAAATCAACCAAAGGTTGATCGAATTGTGATCAGGTGTCTACTTCTAAGATGTGATAAAATGAAACTAACTTTAAATGCAATTTAATTAAAGTTTCTAACTAGAACTAAACTATCTCGGGAGCATAAATGATGATTAAATATGAGAAAAGAATAAGTTTTTCAACATTCAAAAATAGTTCAAAAAAAAAATAGTGGTTAAAACAATCATTAGAAATTAAATTCTTCAAATAAATAATTATTTGAAAATTTGATTTCTATATGCTCATATTTAATTGAATATTAATCTCATTATATTACATCACAAATTAAATAAACAAATTAAATTCTCAAAAATTCTAACAATAGTGCAGAAACAAAGAGAATAAACATGTATTCCATAGATAAATCTGAAAGAAATATAGAATGGCAAAAATATTTATATTTCAGTTACCTGAATAATATTACCAAACAATCGAAATACCATAAAGATATTGCCACTACAGGTGTTCAAATTCATGAAATTGGCTTTTACAATAGTGTACTTAGCCAGTCTCCAGAATTTCCAACCCCCTTTGGTTTGTCTACATAATTACAATAAATAGAAATAAAAGATCCTAAAATTTAGAACTGTTTTCATTTTTTGTCTCAACATATAGGTCCAGATGTCAACTTGACTTGATAATTGACATTAAGGAGATATATTCTCCTCACTAGGAGCAACTTCCTTTCTGACCTTTCCTCCTTGCTCTTGCACGTGAGTTTGTCATCAGGTAAATTTCTTTAACATTGGTAGGACCAATGGTGGCTGAGGAATTTCATCATTCAACTTGCATCGATAGATATTTTTAGCAATTTCCCCATGTCTTGATTTAAATTTCAATAAGAAATGATCAATGGATTTGGAACACTCTATTGGCTGGTTCCATCTGTTCTTGAATTTATCTACTGGTGTACATCTTTGAGGAAATTTGATGGGGGTACATATTTTCCAAGAAATTGCACATGAGGCATCTCATAATCTTTGATTATATCTAGAGTTAGATCCCACAAATTTGAGCAATGGTTGTTTGTCTCCTTGATCAAATCTTGTGTAAATAAGCAGTTGACATGCCAGGAATCAAGTGAGGCTTGAATTTGAAGTTTTTCCTTGTTAGGCACCAGATCTATTATAATAACAGAAAATAGGAATATTGCAGTGAATACTAGCGGAATAACAATATAGAACATAAATATAACAACGAAACAACATAATATATGGAACTGTAACACCAAAATAATACCTTTATTAATAGGAAAAAATGTTCACTTACCTCTTCTAGGGGGCAACCTCCAGCAGAGTAGAGCTCTATTACAATAATTCACAAGACAAATCCTTCTCATACCTTCTACTCTTATTTATACTAATTTTATCTTCTAAAGAACATTCTATAGGAAGATCTTTCTAGAAGTGAAAGCTTCTATTAGATATTATTACATTGACTTGTTCATATTTATTAAATAGGCCTTATTAAACAATATTGGCCTTTATTACATGGAAATATATTATTCTACGTACATGAGAAGTTAGGGGTTTAGGTCCCTAACATCCCCCCCCCCCCCTTGAAGAANTGAGATGAGGAAATTCTTAGAGAATAGTGGTCGGCTCCCAGGTGGCATCTTCTGGAGTTGTATATTTCCATTACACTAACACCTCCTTGATGGTGCATTGACGGAGACGACGTTCACGTTGGTCCAAGACTGCCTGTCGTTGCAACCATATGGAACCTTCAACATCCAACTCCAAAAGATTGGTTTGAGTTTGGAACTTAGTTCCCATCACCTTCTTTAAGCATGAGACATGAAAAACATGATGGATCTTAGAATGACTGGGTAAATCTAACTGATAGGCCACTGGTCCCATGTGCTTGAGAATGGTATAAGGACCATAAAATTTGGGAACAAGCTTCTAACAATGTTCATCTTTGACTGAATTCTGATTGTAAGGTCATAGACGAAGAAACACCTGGTCTCCTGTAGGAAATTGGTGTTCTGAACGTCCTTGATATGCTTGTTGTTTCATACGATTATGAGCCATGACCAAATTGTCTTTGAGAGCACGGAAAATGGTGACACAGGTTGTAATATTTTTGTCAACCTCCTGAACCTTCGAGACCCCTAGTATGTAGGAAAGACCTGACATGGGCTTTTGTTCATATACTGCTTCAAAAGGAGTCATGCGAGTAGCAATATTGTAATATGTGTTATACCACCATTCAACTAGGCTAATCACTGAGCTCACTAATGTTTCCGGTCATATGAAAAACACCTCAAATATGTTTCCAAACACTTGTTGACAACTCCAGTTTGGCCATCCGTCTGTGGGTGATAAACAATAATGAGATGTAATTGTGTGCCTTGGAGCCTGAATAGTTTTTTCCAAAAATTGCTTGTGAAAGTGGGATCTCTATTAGATACAATAGAATGAGGCATGCCATGAAGCTTGAAAATATGATCCATGGAAATCAAATCCACTGTGGATGTTGTGAATGGGTGTTGAAGAGCACAAAAATGAGCATTTTGGAAAGACGATAAACTACCACCATGATGACTGACTTATTGCCAAATTTAGGTAAGCCCATAATGAAATTCATAGAAATGCCCCTGCAAATAGTTGGTGGAATCAGAAGCAGTTGTAGTGTGCTCAGAGCTTTGATTGTTTCACCCTTGTTGCGTTGACAAACATCACATTCAACCACAAAGGTGTGGATGTCTTGTTTCATACCATCCCAGAAAAAAAGAACATTTAACTCATTCATAGGTTTTGGTAAACCCATAATTCCCTACTGTTGGTGAAGCATGAGGCTCAGAAAGCACCATGGATTTAAATTGCGACTGGTGGCTTAAATATAGATGACCTTTGTAGCGAAGCTCTTCATTTTGACAAGAGTACGTTGAAGAAACTGGAGAATTGTCTTGCAATTGTTGGATTAGTCGAGAAGTTTTTGGGTCTTGCAGCCATTCCTGACAAACAACTTGGAGTCAATTTGGTACAATGAAGGAGAGGGAAAAAAAGAATCCTTCTTCTTCGTATTTTCTGGGCAGAGCATCAGCCACTACATTTTCTTTTCCCTTCTTATAAATGATCTCATAATCATAGCCAAATAGCTTGGTCACCCATTTTTGTTGCTCATAGGATGAAATCCTCTGTTCTAGGAAATAGTTGAGGCTCTGATGGTTTAGCTTAATTTGGAAGTGTTGCCCCAAAAGATAAGGACACCAGAGATCCACAAGATGCATAATAGCCAACATTTCCTTTTCATAGATTTATTGGCTAAGATGTCGCTTCAAGAGTTGATTTCTACTGAAGGCCAAGGGTCTATCCTCTTGGATGAGTATTGCGGCAATGCATTTCCCAGAGGTAAAACATTCTAGGACAAAAGTCTTTGTGAAGTCGAGAAGGGACAAGACAAGAGTTGTACACATGGCTTCTTGCAATGCTTGAAATGATTGATCATCCACTGTAGTCCAAGTGAAAGAATTCGTTTTTAGGAGAGCAGTAAGAAGTGCTACAATTTTTCCATAATTCTTAACAAACTTGCGATAATATCCTGTTAAACCCAGAAAACCATGTAATCTCTTAAGAGTTTTTGGGCACAAACAATCCTGCATAGCTTCAATTTTATAATGATCCAACCTGTTATAGTAAAAAAATGCCACATTTATGCATCCAAGACATTGGCCCATCCATTTGCATCATTTTCCAATCATATTGTTGAGGTTTCCTTCTAAAAAACAACTTTTTGGATAATGTATGTGTCCTGCTGCACTATTAGACTGTGTACACACATGAGCTACATGCTAGTTAGCCCGTGTACATATGCTTGATGCATGCTAAGTAGCCCGCATTTACCTCCAAAAAATTCAAAAAATATAAAATTGCGTGGATTTCAATGGAGTTTACGGGCTATGGAGGGTTTCCTAACCATTTTACCCCTTATAGCCCGTCCCCAAACTGAATAACCATATTTTTCTCATACAAAAAGAGGTCTAGGGGAGTGATTTAGACATATGAACAAGAGAATGAGAAAACTTTGCCAAAATCCTTTCCCTCTCTTTGCCCAAGTTTTGCATCTTGCTCTGAGTTTTATCCTTAGCTTTCCCTTCCAACTATTCTCTCTATGCAACCTTTCCTTCTTCCCTTGATGGCATGTTGGTTGTGAGAATTCTATGTGGGATTGGTGCACTTGGAGCCACAACAGAGGAGCCCAGACTTGGTTCATAGAGCAGTGTGTAGCTTTGGGAGGAGATCTGTGATCTAAGAGGCAACAACAAGTGGAAGAAGTCTACACCAACCATAAGGATTCAAAGTGATCTTCTTAACCTTCTCGTCCCTCTCTCTCATCACTTAGTCTAGATTTTTTTGGGGTAGATTAGAGATAAGTCATTCTTTTAAGGGAGTTATCACTCTGCATATTCCCTAGACCCAGTTTAAGGGGAATTTCCCCATAGTAGAATCAACAACTCCACTGGGGATGTCTCTCTAGGGTCTTAGTGGGAGATTTTGGTTTGATTTGATTTTTAGTTTCTTTTTGAGTTCTCTGAGTGTTCTGAGTCAGGTTGGGTCTCTGGTCACCTTACACTTGCCTATCAACTTCCCTTTCCCAGTTGTATATCCAAAATTTTCTTCTTTTTTTGAAAATTTGTAGAGGTGTACATGCCCTGTTCTCTGTATAACACACGTACATACACGTTTTTCATTATATACAACCCACGTAAATACACATGCTACTCGTGAACAACACACGTCTCTGTGTTTTGGAAGAGTTTTTACAAAATATTTTTCTTTCTTGATAAGATGCTCTTTGATTCTCAGGTCTTCCTGAACTCTTCAGGGTCTCTGTTGACTATATTTGGATAGGTTCAAGGCTCAATTTATCTTGCAATTTGTAAAGATCTTTGTTGTTTCTTTATTTATTTTGTTTGTTGTTAAGGTTAAGGGTGAACTCATGAGCAGTAGATCCTCCTGTGGATTCCAATGAATCCCTTCTTTCAAGCAATGGCTTAGGGTCTATTTTAGTCTTGGGTTTGTCTTCTCTTTCCCTTGATTATGCTTTGAAACAAGAAAAAATATTATTTGCTTGTTATTTTCATTTCTAAGCATATATAAATAAAACTAAATTGTTGTAGTTCATTAACTGCATTTGTATTTTGTTATTCATTTTTGTTTGGTATTTGTAGCATAGGTTGTTTATTACAAAAGAAAAGAGTTCTAATTCCAAAACTTCCTTCTAGGTTGCTTCCTTGAAAGTTTAGTAGTTTGCATTGCATTGTGAAATGAAAAGAGCATTCTAGGAAAAAATTGCATTTTAGGATCTTGGACCATATTTCTAAAAGTTTGCACTTACAAAGTTTAAAATCCATTTTTTTAGTTCTAGAATGTAGTTTGCTTTCTGCACAATGTTCTAAAAGATTTTAATTATTCTCGTTCATCTCTAAAGAGCACCACAAGTTTCACTTCCGTACCCTTTTGAGTAAATTAATCCATTTAAAATCAACGATTAATACTAAAATCAACTAGACTTTTCTGTTTATAAGGTACAATAAGGAGTTTAGGCTTTAGGGCCTTGAAATAAGTGTGGAGAGGAAACTCTTCAAGGCCACTTAAACAAACTTAAGAGTCTGTGATAGGGAATGTAAAAGTCCAGTTTCATAAGAGTTATTCGGGACCCCCCTCTAACACAGGGGCTAAACACAAGGTCGCATGAGGAAATGTAGAGGAGATAACCCCTCCAAAGCCGAACCAAACGTAGTGGGGATTCTATATTGAGGGTCATTCTTGGGATTTTTTCTCACCACATTTTACTACAAAGCTTCGTGGACCTCGAATCCATTTGGGATCCTCAGTTGTCTTCCGTACCATTTTCCTTCGGTACCCTTGAAAGGCTTCAGAATTTTTTATCCTACTCATTACGATCAACCCGACTATCGACTGAACCTTTCTGGTGACTGACTACGAACTAACAACTTAGTTTCCTTTTTGTAGGGACTTACATAGGTGACTGCGGGGGTATACTGCAATACCTAGGGAAGATGTTGGATCACACTTTGAAAAGTATACCCAGAGGGTGTTTCTGTGTTAGAGTTACAGTTGCACCGGTAAGTTTCTCTAGTGTTGATTGGCGTAACTATTCTTCCTGCGAGTTAGTTGATTGTTTGATTTTCCTTTAGGGAATTTTTAGTGTGTGCTATGTGTTTCATGTTAGCTTAACCTTAGAGTGTCGGTTGATCATTTCACAAGGTGGAAGAGCAACAACTTCGTCGTTCGCGTAGGCTTTAGGGCCCACCGCCAGTTACTTTGGAGCCACCTCTGCCACCACTGAGGCGAAGGCTAGATCAAGAGGGTTCTTTTGATGCGATCGAGGCATCTGAAGTTGTGCTCGAGCTTTCTCCCAGAGAAGATACACTTGCATCGGAGGAGTCTATCATTTTTGACCTCGAAGTTGAATGATTCAGACCCACAAACCCTCTAATTACTGATTTATCAACACCACTTCTTATTCAGATAGTCCCTCCTGAGGTGACTTTACCTAAATGTAATTTTTTTAGACGAGTGGCGATGGAAGAAAATAATTCTACCTCTTCTGGGAGTCCTTATACTCCCATCTAAACTGTCTTGGGAGGAGGTGTCGCACCCCCTCCCCCATATCCATGTTCGACAACACATGTATTCCAACAGAGTATGAAAACCTTTAGTAACCAATCACAAAACCATATCAAAGATAAACACACCGATGTTTTGACGTCGTAAAACCCCTACGGGGAAACATCCACAGCCCCATCCAACATGACCACTTGGAGAATTTTATTAATGCAAAAGAAAAAGATTACAGAGAGATTTTACAAGAGATTTTCTCACAATCGATCATCGTCAAATGACCCTCCATGCTCTTTAAATAGAGATCATGGACTAATCGGGTGTTAAGCCATGAATCAATTCTCGTTAAGATCGAGGAGAATATGAATCGTCAAATCACTCTATGTCGGGAACATATCGTGACCGTCAGATTTCCTAACTACAAATGCATACTAAAGAAACACACTACGAAACAAACTTTTACCTAACAACACATTAAACCATGTAGATCTTAACTAACTCCTAAGTGTTTAAATATCACAACATCCCCCCTTAAGATCAACTTGGGATAGGATTGAAGGATTTAGAATAATGACAAAATAGGAGAAGGAAGGAGGCATTAGAGCCTATCCCCCCTTGATGATAACTTCCTGAACTCCTAACATAGATTGAAGTTTGGAAAACTTCGCGTTTGTAAGAGACTTTGTGAAAATGTCTGCAACTTGATCTTCTGTAGGGAAAAAGAGCACTTCAATAACTTGATCATGAATGAGATTTCTGTTGAAGTGCATGTGTGGCTTGATGTGTTTGTTGTGTTGATGTTGAACTGGGTATTTGGCGAGATTAATGGCACTTTGATTGCCGCACCAAAGGCTAGTCAGATGTTGCTACTGGAATCCAAACTCTAAAAGGATCTTTCGAAGCCACAAGGCTTCCTGACTTGCATTTACTATTGCTCAGTATTTTTCTTCTGCTGAAGAAAGTGAAATAGCCTATTGTTTCTTACAGGACCAAGTGAATGTCCTGAACCAAGGTTGAAAGCATATCCTGCAGTAGACTTCCAATCATCAGGGTTGCCGACCCAATATGAATCAGTGAAACCAACCAATAAAGGAGTCCCCCCTGAACTGTAATGTATCCCGAACTGAACTGTACCACAGACATAGCGAAGTATCCTTTGAGTTTCTTTCCAATGGATTTCATGGGGTGTTTTCATATATCGGGCAACAAGACCAACATCAAAGGAAAGATCAAGATGGGTATGAGTCAAGTATAAGAGCCTACCAACTAACTGATGGTACAAGGTGGCATCAACTTCGAGAGAAGTACAGGTGGAAGCAAGATTGACTCCAGACTGGAAGGGAGAAGGGGCTAATTTACAATAGTCCATGTGAAAGCGACGAAAAAGGTCACAAGCATACTTAGATTGGGAAAGAAAAATTCCTTCATTGGTTTGAAAAACTTGGAGGCCAAGGAAATAGTGCAAAAATCCTAAGTTTGTCATTTCAAATTTCTTCTTAAGGCTGGTTTTCACACGGTTTAAAAGTTTTGAGTCACTACCAATAGGGATAAGGTCATCAACATAAAGGATAAGGATTATGAGATGGCTTCCTAATTTCTTTGTATAGACATTAGGATCAGAATGACATCTAGAGAATCTAGTGTCAATAAGAAAGTTGTCCATTTTGGCATACCAAGCTCGTGGAGCTTGCTTAAGACCATAAATAAATTTCTTAAGGCAACACACAAGGCTAGAGTCATTCTAGACATATCCAGGAGGTTGTTCCATGTAGATTTCTTCTTTCAAATCTCCATGCAAGATGGAATATTTAACATCCATCTGATGGACCTCCCATTTATGTGAGGCAACAAGGGAAAGAACAAGGCAAATGGAATTCATTTTTTCTATAGGGGCAAAGGTTTCATTATAGTCAATTCCTTCAACTTGGGGAAATCCTTTGGCAACTAACTGAGCCTTGTGTCTTTCAACACTTCCATCTGAAGCATACTTAGTTCTATAGAACCATTTACATATGACAAGTTTTCTTCCTTTTGGAAGAGGTACAAGATCCCAAGTATCATTTTCCATTAAAGAACGATACTCTTCAATCATTGCTTTATCCCAATCTGGATGACTTGAAGCTTCTGCAAATGTATCTAGATCATGAGTCTCTGAAACTTGAGCCAAAAGAGGAGAGGCTTGTTGGAACTGTGAACGTGTCTGACGCTGATCTAAAGGATCACCAGCAAGATCACCAATTGCTTCTCATGTTGAACGGACCTATCTAGGAAGCGGTGGAGCTGGTGTTGGTTCAGGTTCAAAGGACTCATCCGGAGGAAGGTGAGCAGGTGGAGGTGGATTTTCATCCTCGTTTTCATCATCTGAAGAAGAAACTAGAATATGAATAGAATAAGGCACAAACGCCGAAGATGGCTCGCAGGCTGAAGAAGGCACAATCACCGAAGATGGCTCACATGTCAAAGAAGGCACAATCGTTGAATTAGGCTCACAGGCCAAGATATTTTCATCAAATTTAGCATCTCTTCTAATAATAATTTCATTACAATGTGGTTGAAGAAGTATATAACCTTTGACATCTTCAGAATAACCAAAAAATATACACTTCTCACTTTTAGGCTGTAATGCTTTCCTTTTCTCATCAGGAATGTGAGCCCATGCTATACTTCTAAATACATGGAAGTGACTTACATCTAGTTTAATTTTAGTCCAAGCTTCTTCCGGTGTTATATTTTTAAGAGAATTTGTGGTAGTGTGATTTACTATGTAATTTTCACAGTTGATGGCTTCCTCCCAATACTTTAGACTTAATCTCTTAGATTGGATCACATAATTAGTCATTTCGTTTAATGTGCATTTCTTTCTCTCAGCAACACCATTTTGTTGTGGTGTATATGGAACAGTGTGTTGCATTTGGATGCCCTGTGTAGTGCAGTAAATTGTAAAATTATTGTTCACATATTAACCTCCATTATCTATTCTTAACCTTTGAATTTGATGTCTAGATTGCTTTTCTAGAAGGGCCTTGCAGACCAAAAACTTGTCAAAAACTTCGCTCTTAAGTTTTAATAAGTAAGCCCACGTACGTCTGGAAAAGTCATCAATGAAAGTTAAGAAACACTTGCACCTGGAAAAAGAAGGAGAAGAAATTGGACCACACAAATCACCGTGAGCAAGCTGCAAAGGGCCCGAGGCATGCCAAGAGGCACGTTTGTCAAAACTGTCCCGGTGATGTTTTCCGAGAACACAACTGGAACAAACACCATCTCTGCATGAAACAAGAGGAATACCAATCAGAATCTGTTGATTACATAGTTGTTGCAATGAGCGATAGTTTAGATGACCAAACCGCTCATGCCAAAGTTTTCTCAAGTCATCGCTATGAGCAACAAAAACTGATGAAAAAGATGATGACCCAAAGTTGTCAAACTTGTACTACCTAGTAATATCATCAACAATTCCAGTTGCAAGAACATGCTTAGGATATTTTATATCCTTAATATCATCTACAGTTTTAACTTCATCTAAATGAGTGATTTGATATACTAATAGAAGGTTACAATAAAGGCTTGGAACACATAATACATAATCGAAATGACCATTATCTACTTGAACTGTTCCAGATCCTACAACACTAAGATATCTATCATCACCAACAAATATTTTTTCGGTGTTACATTCATTTAGAGCAGAAAACATGTCTTTATCCTTAGCCATATGATAAGATGCTCCAGAATCAATAAGCCACTCATCAGAAGAAGAAGTAGAAGTTGTATTGAAGGAGAAACTAGAAGCAGAAAGTGCATGTCCATGAGAAGAAGAAGAAGTAGAATCAATATTGAAGTTGTGCTTCTTCATCACTGCTTCTAAAACTGCCATCTTCTTGAAACATTTGGACTCATCATGACCATCTTTATCAAAAAAGTTGCAATGTTTGTCATTCTTCTTATTTTTATATTTTTCTCCTTTGTCACCATTAGGAGCTAAAGCTGTCTGAGTGAGTTTGGGACCCTTATGTTGCTTGTTGCTGTGGGGAGGATGTTGCTTCTTGGGATTCTTGGGTTTATCTTTATGCTGGGCGACTAAGGCTTTGTTGGAGGCACCTGCAGTGTTGATCACTCCAAGTTGCACAAGCTTATCTTTCTCTCTAATCAAAGCATCACAAAAGGACTCAAGAGTGGGTTTTTGATAAGCTTTCCCTAGAGCCTTTCTCATGGCATAAAAGATCGACACAAACAATGAATATGCACTACCTAGCATAGAAAGAATAAGATAGATGCAACACTCTTCCTCAATCTTTATCTCACATTCTTCACATAAAATTTTGAGTGTTTTAAACTTAGATAGATAGTCTTCAATGCAAGAAAAATCACTTGGACTTAAAGTCATTACTTGATTTTCTAACTATTGTGCTCGAATAATATTGTGTTTACCAAACACATATTCAATCTTTTCCCAAGCTTCATCAGGGTCATCATTTTCTTTAAGGTGGAACCTTAAATCAGGAGAGATGGACATTTTGATTAGTCCATGTGCTTTATCACTCCTATTAGCCCATTTGACTTTATTATCAACATCAGTAGGTTCTTTTTCCTTTCCCAAGGTAATCATGTACAAGCCTCTACTTCTTAATAAATCCTCCATATGGGATTTCCATTGGAAGTAGTTGGTGATGGTAAGAAAAATATTACTGGAAGAAGTCATATTAAATATGTAGATAATATGGACTTGAAAACTAAAACTAATGATCAGGATGGAAATATCTCGAAAAATTAGGCAATTTAAAAAAAAAAAAACGACACTAAAAACACACTTTGGATGTGAAAGTTTGCTCCTTAATACTTGGACGATTTGAAGGAGTATATCATCCTGGACAGAAGGACGAGGACTTCACGCAGGGGTGATTTTGATTATGTTCGAGTGGGCTTAAAGGGCACACATCCAAGCAATGAAAAATGGATTGATAAGGACAACATGCGAGAACTCTTCCCTCACTTATCTGTTAATTGATGAAAGCTTTTTGTGGTCCAAAAATATCTCAGTGGGAAGACATGATCCAAAAGGGATCCATAGGAGACAAGGATAACTCAAAATTCCTAGAAGCAACCCAAGAAGCTCAAAATGGCCTCCACAGACAGAGAAAGGGAAAAAATTCAAAGTTCTCAAAACTCAGTGAAATTGGCATCATCGCGAAGAGCGCATCACAATATTTCCAATGGTGTAAACGCCTCGTCAAACAGAGTTACGCATCAAAATATATTCATGGTCAAAGTTTTGGTCAACCTAGCCTAGTCAACAGGGATGAGTTAGCATTCGTATTGATGACGTCAGCATCAATACGGATGACATCAACATCCATACATGGTACACACAAAGGGATACACATGTCATGATGATGTCAACATGATGACATGGCAACACCAGAGGCTACCATGTATCACTTGCTTTTGGCCTTTTCTAGTCAATCTGTGGACTAATGGAAAAGTGCCACATGGCAGTCTGTATAGCCACGTGGAATCCGTACAACTGACCAGGTAGATGATGTGGTAGTGACTGTGCAGATTGATGACATGGGCCAATGAGTGACCACCATGTGACCCAGTCATGGGTTTCCACATGGCAGGGGGAAAATGCCCAATGAGGGCTAACAACCGAATTTCCAAATTTAAAAGAGGTTGGCCAAATAGCCAACCGTTCCACCAAAATAAAAGCACTGCCAAAGTTATCCTATCTGCCATTTCCATTCCACCAAAACTCTCTCCAAAAAGGAATGTCGGTCCACCATATCCGACCCAACGGTCCGCCAAACTGGCGACCGATATATTTGGTTGAAGGTTCGGGCTATATATATAGATCAATCTGATACTATTAACAAATATACACCCAAAATGGGGAGGCCTACGGGCTTGACCCCGAGACCTCCCCAACCACAATGTTTTAAATTGTATCCGCCAACCACTAGGCCAACGACCTATGTTGGTACATCCGCCTGAGTTTTTATTTAAAAGGTGATATTTTCCAGAGTTCAGGGGTCAGACTAGGGCATATTCATACGGAAAGGGCACAATTCTCAAGAATATTTCCCATGAATTAATTGTAGGTGCATGCACGAAAATCGAGGTGAAATTCCTTAGGGGCCTGGAACTGCCAGACTTAGATCGAGGTGTGGAGATAGTCATTTTTGGGTAATTCGACACAATGAATTCAATGGTGATGTTTGTTTTCTGATCCGAGAAAATCTTCTGTAGCTTAACTCCAGAATGAGGTATACTTATGTATTTTGCCAAATTATTTTACTGAGTTAATAAAAAGGCCTACCAATTTGAGAGCAGGACCCAGAGACGTAGTCCACCAGGGACAAACTCCATTATCAAGTTTTTGTGTTCAATTTGATGCTTATGTCTCTTCATTATTGAGTTTTTCCTACTTTATGATGCATTTTAGTTTATGCTCATTTAATACAATTCTTTAATAAGTCAGATCAATGAAAATATCCCAGATCATTTTCAGAGCAAGGAGAGAGCTTCTAAAGGCTTGATAATACCTCAGAAAATACCTGGAAGAAATACCGGAATGGTTAAGTCTTGAATCAGACTGATAACCTAGAGAAAAACCCATGTTTTGAGCTTGAAGGAATTGCAATCGTCAGAGTAGGCTATGATGCATGGAGAGGTTGTATTCTGAGTCAATAATAATCGTTGATCTATCAAAGGATTGAGAGGTGAGATGATCTCGACCGTTAGTTATACTTGGTAGTCAGAGTGACAAGAATGCCGATGTGGTGACCAACACATTTTTAAGGATAATACGTGTTAGTACCTAATTTTTCAAAGGGTCTAGGATGGGTCCTTGTTGGACTCAGGCCTTTGGAAGGTCTCCTTAATCATCGACCATTGGGTTTGTTGGTGGATAGATCTATACCATTAATCAGAGTGGCCAAGTGCGAGGTTGATAAGGGACTTCGACGGAGGAGACCCCAAGAAAAGATTTGGACTGTATATCAGCGAAAAGACGAGAATAAATCTCAATCACCCGTCGGAGGAGGAATGTCAGACGTCTAGAGAAAGGGAGGTGATGTCACATTGACAAGGATTCTAGCGTGGAAGCCAACATGTCTCAAGAGGATATGTGCACCGATAGTTGATTGGTCGAAGGAACGAAAGTGGGCATGTTAGGTGAGAAAGCCTCTAAGTCACGTCCCTAAATCTCATCCGTTGATTGTGGTGCGATGATTAGATCTCCATCGTCCATTAAAGTGACTTGTCGGAGTGGTTCAAGTCACTGGAACGAGTGCACTCCTATGAGAGGGACTCCGATAAACTATCTAGACCATTGATCGGAACGACGGTGAGATCAAAGCTCAGTCGTAGATCGAAGGAGTGGGTCCTTCTTGAGCAGAGAAAAAGGGTGAGTAACATCATGCTGACAAGGGGCGCCAACATGTCTCAGAGGTGGACACATGTCAACCTGCAATTTGTAGAAAGGACTGGGCATGAAACCTATTCCTTTCAAGTCCGGGGATAGGTGCCTTAATATTAATTGTCAAATCTATAGGTTGGAAAGATCTAGACCATTCTTCGAAGGGGCGTTGTCGGAGTGAGTTTTAGAGAGACACTCCAATGAGATACCTTGAAGAGAGAGAGCAAGAGTTGTTGATCAGTCAGAGAGTAACCTCGATCTATGATAGTTGTTGGATCCAGAGAGGTTGGACTTCGACGAGAGGTACTCCGAGGGATGATCTTGACCATAGATCAGTGAGAAGAAAATATCAAATCCTATATGTTGATTTTGGTTATAAGACTGCAAGTAGAGGAGGACACATGCCAATGATGTGACCCCAACCAATGCACAATAAACCCATGTCAACGTCTAAGTGGAGAGGCTTATGCCTGATGATGATGTGTCACACGAGGATTGGTTCACTTTTCAAGTAGGTGTTGTTCCACGTGTCAAGGTGAATCGAGATTTTGAGGCAGAACTCTGTGTTAGGTTATGTGTGCTACATGTCATGCTAGGTGGTAGGTAGTTGTAGGGCCACGTGTAATTTCAAGTGGCAAATGATGCATCCTATGGGATGACGTGTGTCAACAGTCGATTGGTTGACAGGACAAGAGCAAGCCCATTTGGACTGAAATGCATTTAAAGTGTTTCCTTCAATCTCAATTGTTGATCAGAAGAATAAGGACTAGATCTCTATCGTCCATTGGAGTGGGTCGGTCGAAGTGGGTTCTGAGGCCAGAGGAGATGTGATTCGAAAGACTGACTCTGAGAGATGATATGGGCCATTGATCGGAGATGGTATGCTATCAAATGACAACCGTCGATTTGTAAGGTCCAACAGAGAAAGGGCTCTATAAACCACATGGCATGAGCCACCTCAATGCCATGTCAAATGGCACCACTGATAGAGAGCCACGTGGATTCCACGTTGCAAAGAGGAGGATATGGTGAGTGAGGACCCTGAAAACTTTAAGGGGCCATAACTTTTAATTTAGAGCTCGGTTTTGAGCATGACGATAGTCATTGGAAATCTCTTGACGAGAAGAAGACGATGGTGTCCTCGAGAAGAGGTTTTGATATGATTGAGGAATGGATAAATTTTGATATCCCATCCTTTAAAAGGGTACTCAGGGGGATGGGTTTGTTACAAACTTGCGCAAAGAAGAAAATACACATTTCTAAAATAAGAAAAACTTCTGACAAGATGCATAGTGAAACTAGGCATTGAACAATTCCCAAAACATCATGGGATGAGAGAATCTATCATCTTTGTGACACTAAGAGGTTTGAAGTTGAAAATCACTTTCTCTTAGAGTTCCCTGTATATACCCAAATTAGATCATTATTTCAAAACATTTGTCTCAATACCAATCTTCCTAACCTTCTAATCCATAAAAAATGTGGTGATCTTGGAAAACTTCTCTTAAATATTTTCAAACATAAAAATAAATTTTAAAGAAATCCAAGTAATCTCTTACGTTTCTTAAGGTTTCACAAACCAATTTTGGTCTTAGTAGACGTTAATCATAATCATCATCATGTATGTTTGCACTAAATGTACCATCACACTAGATTTGATAGAATTTGAGATTTAAGGATTGTGGCTTATGCTCGAGATAGTTGGGGAGAAAATGCCATGAACTTGTGGAAAGTGTTTGGTGAATACCTCATTAAGGTGAATAGTATTTATTGATTAATCCATGAAAGTATGTCACAACTTGTATATTGACAAAATTCACGAACTTAATCTCTGAATGTACAAACACATTCTTTAATATTTTTTAAGGGGTATAAAATGAATTGTAAGATTCTATTAGCATCAACATATATTTTAATATGTTCTTAAATCAAATTCTAAGAAGTAAATATGAATTTATTTAATAAATTTATTTGAAAACATGTTCTTAAAAGTTCAAAAATATTAAATAAGTGACCTCCCGGTGTTCCATTTTAAGGTGTACTAGACATTGATTTGTGTAAAATTGTTTCATATGCAAATTATAAGCTTGTTAAGTTTTATATGTGTCTTCATGTTATCAAAATTTCCTCCCCTAGGTATCACTTCTATCTTTCTACATACATGAATTTCAAAATTGCAAAACCATGGATGAGGAGGACTCACCTAGCATTTGCACTTTAGTCTGATACTTAAGGAGGATTGTAATGGAAGACTTATTGTACATAAGAATAGATGTTATAAGATGCATAGAGGTGTGCACGCTTGCAATCAAGTCATAAGGATGAAATATGTATGTATTGGCCTTAAAGCCTTTTGTTTTGTAAAAAATCATTTTAGTTTTAGAAAAGGGTTACAAAATTGTGTATGAATTGAGTGTTGATTAACTCAGCCATGAGCATTCAAATTTAAAAGAAAAGTTGTAAGTTTCATGGGATGCATGTTGTAAGTTCTATTATGTTTTCTTGAAGCTTATTGGAAATTGGTAATTTGTTATGTTTTTTGAAAATCATTAGAAATTAGTAACTAGTTATTGTGAAATTAGGCATAATTCTATGTCATTTTAAGTTAATGGCGTCTAAATACTAATGAATTTAAATATATCTATATAATATAAATCAAATTTAATATTTTACTTACACTATACCTTTTCAACTACATATACACGTTATTATCTTTTAAAATGATTATTATTTTAAAATTTCTTTATGGTGTTTTTCTTCTCACTTTTAAAACAAGACAATATAAAATACTTGGACATAGAATATAATTTTATGGTATTCTACTTTCCATCCTCGTTGTCAAATAATGAAGTGTGCACTCATAACAAACATTATATTGCTTAAATCATAGATTTTGTAAACATATTCAATAGTTTGCTACTATGTTTCCTTAACTTCACTTTCATATTTTCATGGGTTGTCATAAGCCTAGCTCTTTTCTTAAATTTTGTTGCTTAATAATTAATTATGATTACTAGTTTTTCCTCTAAAACAATTACTCACTGACATAGAAACTTGTTAAGCCACTACTACAATATAGACTCAATTCTCTTTTCATGTCATTTTATTTGCAAGCCACTACTACAATATAGACTCAATTCTTTTCTCATGTCATTTTATTTGCAAGCCACTACTACAATATAGACTTAATTATTTTCTCATGCCATTTTATTTGCTGCATAGATCTAATGCTTATCAATATTTAAACAAGTCTTCGTTTCAAAATATCTTAAACGTAAACTTTTCTCCCACAACATCTCAAGAGTGGGAGTTACTTCCTTCCTCATTTTTATCTATGATGCCAAATCACTAATAGAATACTTAAAATGCATCAAATATGTGTAAAGGCCTATCATGTTGAAATAATGAAAGTGATCTCACCTCCTTAAATCAAAGGTTTTTCAAAAAGCTTTGTGCCAAATCAACTCTCCACATTGCCAAGGTGAACTACATCCATGATCTTATCATATATTTGATTTTAATGTCAATCCATGATTTAAATCTATATAAGTTTATGTACTTGAGGGACTAGGCACCATTCATCATGCCTATGGTTTAATTTAATGTCCCTCTAGCTCTTCTCTTCATATGTTGGATGTTATCTCTTAATAATTTTTAAGTTTTATATATTTTTGGTTTTTGACAAATGGAGGATTTCGTATCAATAACTATACCACCTCAAATTTTAAATTACACGAAGGGAATGGTATTTAGCCACATATATGAATTCAAAGTTAACATGAATTTTCTCATAATTACCTATGAACTAAAAAATTTATATATTAATATAGCTACAAGAAGAATAAAAAACCCTCAACATCAAATTACACAAAGGGAATGGTATTTAGCCACACATATGAATTCAAAGTTAACATGAATTCTCTCATAATTACCTATGAACTAAAGAATTTATACATTGATATAGCTACAAGAAGAATAGAAAACCCTCAACATCAAATTACACAGAGGGAATGGTATTTAGCCACACATATGAATTCAAAGTTAGCATGAATTCTCTCATAATTACCTATGAACTAAAGAATTTATACATTGATAGAGACACTCCAAAGGAGGTGGTTATAGCATGGGAGATAAGACAAACCCAAACCCAAACGATAAGAGGGATAGGGTAATGCCATGGGAATCATCGGAGGATGGATGGTTGGAGTCTAGTGGGGATAGGGTGCTTGGTGGATATTGTTTGCCCCTTTGTGTGGTCAATTATAGATAAATTTGAGTTGACATTCAAGTATACAAATATTTTTTTTGCAAATTATAAGAGTAATGGTTCACATTTCCTTCATTTCCATGTTAGATAAATTAGGGTCTAGGGGATTAATAATTACAAAAAATATACATTTTTGATGTCCTACATCCAAGGATACCTTACCTTGCAATATACTCAATTTTTTTGTGTGTTTCAAATATTCTCAATTTTTTTTACAAACTCAACAATCTATGTTAAGCTACTCAAATATTTGTTTTTTTCTTCATAATGCATCATCATCTACACCTCATCTTGAATGTGTTCTTCTCTCTATATATTTTTCCATCTCTCCCTCTTTTCAGTAATAAAATAAAACTAGTGTGAATTTACAAAGTGAATGTTTTTTATACATAGAGATTTTACATCTCTAATCTCAAACATAACATAAATATGTGGTTGATAAATTTGAACATAAATAAGATAATAATAAAACCTAACTTTCACATACCCTTACACTTGTGAACACTATACTTTCCTTATTAAAATATTAAAATAATACCCAGTACTTGAATGCAATGATAGTTATCACAACTCTCTATTTTGAAATCTTTTCATCAACTTGTGATTGGTCTTAACTCCTTTAAACTAACATTTATGTTGATGTGCTATTTAAATATAGATCAATGAATATGAAATTTCTTCTCCCCATATTGATGAACTATTCCATCAGTGGAGATGAACTATGCAACGCTCTATAAATATTTTCTCTATTGAATGTTAAATTCCATTAGTTAAAATCGACTTAAAATATGATCTCCATAACAAGTCATAACAAATAAAAGTAAATTCAATTTATTGAAATCAATTTAAAATATAAAAAATTTCATAAAATAAATTCAAATGAACTTAATAGAATTCATAAAGTAAATTCAATTTATTAAAATCAAAATCGAATATAATAGATTTCATAACAAGCAAAAGAACGAGACAAGAAAATGAATTTAAGGTCAATCAAAATTATGAGTTTTATATATAAAAGAGATATTTATAGGATGAAATCTTAACATAACACTCCAATGTAAATATTTTCACTTATTCAGAGTGGCTTTTTACATAACCCTAAAATGTGAATTGAGTACATCACTTATTCAAGTTTACACCTTTTTAGAGTAGCTTTCTTAATTTCCTCACAAGCTTCCATGAAACACTTGGACAACATATTTGCATCGACATAAGCTTTTTGGGCATAAACTTGCAACACAACAACGCCAGTATAACTCACAATAAACAAGTCGAGCGACTGCATGAAACAAATTCCAGAGTTATATACTTGAATTCCCTGTACTTGTCAAATATCTGTAACTCATTTTTTTCAACTGAAAAAATGAAAAAAATCAAGGAATTTAAGTAGCATGTTTACTCACTTGAGGTGCACCTGATACAAAGAAGGAAAAGCTTTTTATGGGATTCCCATCAATTGCTACCATCTCCATAGGGCCAATCATATTTGATATTGCAATCG
>ML810284.1:0-11556 GCA_009831015.1 Picea engelmannii
AATGAATCATAAAATTTATCAAAACAATGTTGTACATAATGTGTATCGTGTGTTCAATTATCACTTATATAAAAGTGACATTCTTTAATAAGATTTCGATTATCATTGGTTCTTTCTATGTTATCAACACTTTGTTGAGAATGTCTATATAGAACATGGAAAAATATTGAGACTTGATCAAAATTATAATATTCACTTTGTATTTCTTTTTGTTCAGCAAATGTGTAATTTTCTGCAAAATAAACTACAAACAAAATTTTCCTTGGTGGAAATACTTCACAAGATTGTTTGAATCGTAGGTATTTCCATCGATCTCTATTTGAATGCTTGGCGTATTTATAAATTTCTTTCTCAAACTTCTTCAAAAAATCTCTCACATATTTTATCCACTTTCAAATCAATCGGCCTTTTGGAAGTAACATTTGAAGAAATTTTAGTAGTGCTACTGATATTCATATATCTTCCAATTGACCGTTATATTGAACAAAGATTCATCAGTCATATGAATAGGATACTTGGAGTGAAATACAATTATATTTCCACGGTGATCACGTTTCTTTCCACCAATACATTTATTTTGGTAAAATAATTCATCCCCTTCTATTTCACATAGAATTTGAGATATAAAACCATAGATCGTGGAAGTAGGTAAACTTTCCCATAATTTTTTTCTAAAATCAAGAAAAGTGTCATAATATAACTCAAATTCCACATGATAACAACAACAACAAGTGCCATGAACAATGATGGGTCTAACAAACCATGATTTTTGTTGCACAAATGTATTGATGGACATTTTAACTTCTTTGTGACTTTATTTGAACTTATTGAACAATTATATTTGTGTCATTGGAAATATATGTTTTGCATGTTCTTCATATTCACCCCATGCTATTCCTTGTCGTAACACATTCCTTATATGTGGTGAAACACAAGATTTTGTCAACCAATGATTACTGGCCAATTCTTTAACATTTTTTTCAAGTCTATCTTTGTAGGGTTGTCTAGAAATAACTAACCAACAAGTAAGTTCATCATTTGCATCTATTTGCAATCAGAGTTGTCTGTGTTTGTACAATGTTTTTCTTGAGGTTCCCATCACTTTTTCCATGTGTTGTGTCTAACGATCTTTCAAACTGCTAGATGAAACAATTGTTGTTTGACTCTACATGCAACATAGACATCTTTTTTTCAAGATTTTCCAAAAGATTTTAATTCCCCATTTACATTCCCAAAGACATTATATTTCATCTTTGTATATTTTGTTGACTTTTGAATACCCAATAATGATGTAGCTTATTTTAACTTTTTTTACCTTATTAGACCTCTCAAGAGTTAATCTTGTGCTTCTATGGATTCATCTTTTAAAAAAGTATGCTTTACATATTCTTAACACAATATATTATAATATGGTTGGGTTTTTTCACCCCAAATTTGTAAGTATCAACATTTTTTAACATTTCATCATCAATGTTGATATCTCATGCATATTTCAATTTAACTTATACTAAAATTTAGTAAACCAAATTATAAACTAACTAAACTCTACACGTTTTCATCTTGTATTATATAAATTTATGTACATATGTGTAGGTGATTCAATTTTTTTTTTAAATTCGGTTTCAACGACTTCATCGATTTTATGAGGCAAATTTATTTTTGGTTTTTGAAAAATATTAAATTCAAATTACTATGAGTTATATAAAAAATAATTTAAATTTGGATTCTAAACTTAATCTAGAAAATATGTATGCATGCCTGATTGGACTTCTTGTTGAAAATCAGGGTGCAAATCTCTATTTACATCATCATTATTTCTTCCTTGAATATTTTCACATTATTTTTTCTTTATCCAATAACTTTCTTTCAATTGTTCCTTATGTCAAGTTTAATGTCGAGTGCGATCATACTTTCTCTTGTGCAAACTTTTGTTGACCGTGATTATTTAATCTGTAAGGAATTGCTTATGAATAGTAAGGAATTTATTATGAAAGAATTCACTTTGAAAATAATGTTCAAGAAAGCCTCCACCTTGGAAATAAGGCTTAAGAAAACCTTCAATATATAAATTGGTGTTCCAATAAAAACTTGAAATCATAGAAAATAATTTTTTTCCCCTCAAAACAACGAAAACATTGTTCCAAAAAATGAAAAACTTGCTCCAAACTTCTCTTTAGTGGCTCCACATAAGAGAGAATATGAAATGAGTGAATGAATTGTGCAAAATAAGTTTGTCCAAAAGTATATTTATATGATTTCATGCCAAACGAAACACAAAATGATGTGTCCCTTCGATTTTTCTGGCCAACAAAATTTTTTAGCGGCTTTTAGGACGAAAACAATAATTTCCGGCCAAAAGATTGAAAGGTCATTTATTTTTAACGATTTTTGTTATAAAATACCTTTCAGATGAAAATGGAAAGTTTTTGACCGAAATACTAGTTCGGTTGAAAACATGCAAATGGGACAGTTCAAAGAAAACTCCCAATTCTCTCCAACTTACTTTAACTTTTGAGGTAGGGGACTCCTGAAAATATAAAGAATTTAGTTTTAGAACTGATACCATTTTTTTTTAGAATTGAATCTACTTTCATTTTATAGAATTCATATTCATTTTTATTGTTTTTAGCTATTTTTAATTAATTTATGAAAATAATCACTGTATAATATTTTTAGGTGGCGTTATAATTCAGTAAAATGAAAAATCCATATATGTAAAAATGTATCATGGAAAATTATGAAACAATTATATTAATAATCTTTAGATTGTCCTCTTAAACATGGTATTTTTAGATTTTACGTTTAAGTAAAAATTCATAAAATTACATGACGAGTAAAAAAAATGTGTTTAAAATTCAACTTTTTCATACTAGTCAACTTCAAAAAATTGTAGAAATTATAATATTCATTCATTAGATTCAACACTATAGTCACCATAAAAAAAGTCTTTGTAGATTGTTGTAGCATATTTTGTTTGTCGAAAACACAAGTTTAATAATGAATACATTGTTGGGGAAAAACATAACTCATTATCATTCCCTTAGTTTTTAAGGAACGTATAGTCAAACAATTGCTAAGTCGACATATCAAATATCAATAATTATTTTTTGAAAAATAATCAATTGGAAGCTAAGACAATTCTTCATAAGGTTTTTTTTTTTACTATAAAGTGAAATTATAAATAAAAAATATTTTTCTTTACCGGAAGTTGAAGAATCTGCGAAAATATAATATTTTTTTTTTCTCAAAAACAAGCAAAATAGACACTCAGATTCATGATTTTACCCGTCCAGCAAAATTATGTTTTCATGTTGAAGAAGGCTTATATGGTCTCAAACATGCCCCCAGAGCATGGTACTATAGACTGGAAATGTATCTACAACAACAAGGATTCAGGAAGGGAAATGCAGAAAGAAATCTCTACATAAAGGTGGATCGAGATAGTATATTAATCATTGAAGTCTATGTGGATGATATTATCTTTGGAAGTGACGATGACAAGATGAGTTAGAAGTTTTCCAAAGACATGCAACATGAGTTTTATATGTCTTTTCTTTGTGAATTAAATTTATTTTTGGACTAGATATATGTGAGAGAAACAAAGGTATCTTCATCTCTCAGGCAAAGTATATCAGAGAAATGTTGAAGAAGTTTGGAATGACAAATTGTAACCCAGTTAATACTCCTATACATACAAGTTACAAGTTAAGTAAGGATGATGATTCCAAGGATGACGATCATAGATACTACAAATCAATGATTGGAAATTTCCTCTATGTGACAAATTCTAAACCAGATGTGATGCAGGCAGTTGGACATGTTGCAAGGTTTCAAGAAGCACTAAAGTAATCACATGTTTTTTGCAGTGAAGAGGATATTTAGATATCTCAAAGTTACATAAGAGTTTGGTTTATGGTATCCAAAAAGGAAGGATTTATCTCTTATGGCCTACACAGATGCAAATTGGGCAGGTTGCATCGATGATAGAGAAGTACAAGTGGAACAACTTTCTACTTGTGTGAGTGTCTGGTATCGTGGATAAGAAAGAAACAATCATCAATATATTTGTCCACAGTAGAGGCATAATAGATTGCAAATTCAACTTGTTGTACTCAGGTTCTTTGGATGAAGTAAACATTACAGGATATGCAGGTAAAGTATGGTGAGCCTATTTCAATACTTTATGACAGCACCAATGCTATCAGTATTTCGAAGAATCCAATGATACATTCTAAAACAAAGCACATTCCGATCAAGTATCACTTCTTATGGGAATAGGTTACAAAAAGGAACATCAAGATAGAGTATGTCGGGACAAAGGATAAATTTGCAGATATCTTCACCAAACCACTTGTAAGGGAACCTTTCGATTATCTATGACAAAAACATTGAGTAGTTTCTTCCCCACAATGATCCACTCAGCATCAATCTTAAGTGGAAAGGAGGAGAGAAAGAGAAGTATTGAAGAAGTTTGAGTAACAAAACTTTTGAATATTTTTCATATATACATAAAAAAATTACACGAGGAAGCACCATGAAGAGAAAATTCCATAGAGTTAGAAGAGGCATGTAGATAGGGGGAGCACACCATGAAGAGAAAAGTTTTTAGAGTTAGAAGAGGCTTGTATATAGGTGGAGTGCACCATGAAGATAAAATGTTGTAGAGATAACAAAGGCTTATAGATAGGGGGAACATCCACAGATGATGAGTACCCTTTATCATTGATGTCAGAGGGTGAGAAATAAATAAAAATGCATGGATATATAGAGGCATGAAGTCAAGGGGAGCTTGAGCATAAGTATTATCATGCCTAAGTATTTCCATCAATTCCAAAGGAGGAGATTGTTGGAAATTTGGTTGTCATTGATGTTAACAAATATTGGATTGATTTCAATTGATGTGATGGGTATATTTGGAGAATTCTCCAAAGTGTTCTCCTTATGGTGTATCTCTAAGCATGGTCCACATGGGAATACACTTGAAGAAGCCTAGAAGAAACCACGAAGCATGGTTAAGGTACCTGAAGTTGAATGTGGAATATGGAAATGAAGGACACAGTTAATGCAGGAAATACAGTCATAGATGGATAGTATTCTTCGATCCGTTTCTGGTCATGTGAGGAACACCATATGGTTCCTCATGGCTAGGGAGATATAGTCATGTAAAGTTCAAAGCTTAGAAGAGTGGACTAGAAACCCCTAGTTTTTTTCATAAGTGATGGTCAAAGGGGTAAATTTGTTGTAACAATAAAACCTTAGAAGATCTAAATTAATTAGAGGATTTACCTAGCACAAGTATATAAGAACCTCAAGGAGTCATTTACAAGTACACTCACACACACATTCATTGATTATCTACCTTGTGAGCTAGTGATAGTTTTCTAAGGTTGTGACGACATATTTTCTGAGGTAGCAAAGTAAGGTTAGAGGAAAAAGTCTCAGGGTTGCATAAAACCTTAGCTTCTGAGGTATTTGATGGTTGCAGGTCAGAAGGGTGATGTACATAGGATGCAGTAAAGGAAATCACATATATCTATGGGGTATCAAAGATAAGTTCAAGTATTTATGAAACACTAATGAAGGTTTGAGTGGATGTTGGTACCAGGTTGCTAAAGGTCTAAAGGAATTCTACAGGTTCACATCTTCCTGTTTCAGGTCAGCTTCAGAGGCATTGGTATGATTGCATATTTGTTTTAATGGTTACTTATTTTCATGGTAAGGTGTATGTTTGAGGCATACATGGTATGGATGGTTTGGTATTTGGATATGGTATATGTTGGATCATTCTATGAGTGAGAAACACTCTTATGTATGGTGATGTAGGAGCATCGCCAGCAAAGCAAGAGAAAATTGGGAGGACAACTGGATATGCACTAGTGCGAGTTTTGAGGACGTTTTGAATTTGAAAAGATGAAGCATTAATGTATTATCTGGAAAATATATTTTTTCTTTTATGGTTTGGAGACTGTAACGTAGATCATGAGCGTTTGATCTCATCTGTTTGTTGGAGGCAATTAATGTAATAAATGTAAAGTAGTTGTAGACTTTAATTCGATTAGATAGCTTAGAGTTGTAGGAGGGAAAAGTCTAGAAAGCTCCCTCGTGTGTATTGTAATGTATCATTATTCTCAATTGTAAGAATAGAGCTATAGAGAAAGAGAATAGGCAAGAAGAGAAGAACAGATATTGTAGAAGTTGTATAAGAAGATATATGATGCTATAGAATCGATGTACAAAAGAACTTTAATTAATATAAGAATTCTTTGATCCCATTTCATGGTGTACTGATGGTTACTGATTACATCTATCAAATGGTATGTTTACAGTTTGCTTATATACTCTATTATGCATTTTTTTCAATGGTTTGTGTGTATGATTTAGTGTCGAATGTATGAAGTCTTTGAGGGGGAGAGTATGATTTAATTCAATTATTTATCTTCCTGATAATTCCTGCAAGGAGTGTAGTGAAAGGTCTGCAAGGAGTGCATTGACAAGTTCTGAGTTTTACCTCAAAAAATCTCAGGAGGGATACCGTTGTTCTCATACTAGGAGAAGTGAAAGTATAGCCTAGAGTCGTGCAAGGTGTTCTCAGGGAGGTTGAAGTCTTAGACTTCTCCAACCTAGTGAGTGGTTGAAGGATTTTTTTTGCAAGGAGTATACAAAATTGGAGAGTTCAGATAATCAGATATTATCGTGAAGCCACAAGGAGCGCAGGAAGAATCGCTTGGAATCCTTGAATTTCCAGCAAGAACTAAGATCAAGAGGGATAGAGACTTTGAAGCATTCGAAGGAAATACGAGGCTGAAGTTACCTCGTAGAAATCAAGCTTAGAAGGATACACGAAGTTATTTGGCCAGGAGTCTTTGAGAACCTGAATGGACGGTTGAAATTCTTAGAAGGAGAACTACCGATTCACTGTGAACCGTTGGATCTAGTGGATCAACGAAGAAATTAAGGCCGAGTGTCTTTCAACACTCGCAAGCTCAGGAGGAATAGTTACCGTCAGATATGCATCAACGGGAGTCGTTGATCTTGTGGTTTTGAATTTCGACATTTAGGGAGTCAGAGTGTGGAGAAAGTCGTGACTTGAATATCTTGAGTTGTGAAATCCCGAGATGTGAAATCCCGATGCCATCTGGGTCGTCTGATTGAGGAAAGTTGAGGACCATTGATCTATAAAAATGAATTTGTGAGTTCAGACTTAAGGAAAAGGGAAGAGTTGCATCGTGAACTCACGAGTCACGAAATACTAACGTGCTCGGAGGTGGACCCCAAGATTTTACCAAAGGTCATATGGTTGAGACATAAGAGAGGAGATAGTGGACCTGTCAACCCTTTTCGAGGTTTCAGGAATTGAAGGAGTAAGGGGAACTCACAACGGAAATTGCGAAGTCATGAAATCTAAAAACACCCTTTCGGGTAAAGGTTGTAGTCACGCCGGTTGGTTACGTGGAGTGGAGGTTCGCGCCTAGTGTTTTCTCACACTGGCGTAGATTCTAAGAAGGACCTATGGTTATACGTGTTGGAGATTCCAGGTGGGAATCAAGGAGCAATTTCATCTCAGGGAATAGGAAGATCCAAATTCTAAGAGGTCAATAAAAACCTGTTGAGGTAGGGGTGTTGCGTCAGGTGGTATCGGAGCTTACAATCATTGTATTCTATAAGGAAGAGGAGACAAAAGGCAAGTTGTGATTTGAATTCTATGTGGAACAGATTGAACCAATGCCGCCAAGGAGACATCAAGAGAGACCCATGCCTGATCCATCCGTGGAAAGGGAAATGAGAGAAATTCATGCTCGATTGGATGCTATGGAGACAACATAGAGACAAACAATTGATATTGGAGATATCAGTGAGGCTGAAAGAGAAAATGATGTTGGAGCCGAAGAAGAATTTGTAGCCGAAGATGTTGCACAGGAACATCTATTCAAAGCTTTTGCAAGAATAGGGGCCAAAGAAAAAATGGACATCCCGATGTATGAAGGAAACTTAGACGTTGAGGAGATGCTAGATTGGTTTAGAGATCTCGATAAATACTTCGAATATGAATATATCGAAGAAAATAAGAAAGTAAAACATGTTGTCACTAGACTGAAAGGGCATAAAACACTATGGTGTGATGAACTGCAGGCTGACAGGTGTTTCAAATGAAAAAGAAGAATCAAAAGCTGGGACATGATGGTTGCCAAGATGAAATCCAAGTTTATACCCAGATATTACCAAATTAATCTGTTTCTAAGAATGCATAATTTGAGACAGAAAGGGATGACAATGAAGGAATACACTGAAGAATTTTACAGATTCAACATCTAGGCAAGTCGTCATGAGAGCGATGATGAAAAATTTTCCATATACATGAATGGCTTGAGATATGAAATTAAATATGAGATGAGCATGGTGACAATTAGGAATGTAGAAGATTCTTATCAAATTGCTTCAAAGGTAGAAGTAAAATTGGCCCGAAAGCAAGGTTAAAGGGGCAGAGGTAGAAGTCAAAGAAGAGGTAAAGAAATTGCCCAGGATAGAGTACAAAATCCCAAAGATGAAGAAAATAAACCTCATACTCACCCAAAATGGGGAAGAAGCTCACAAGGAGGACAATATGCCGATAGGAACACTTTTCGTCGAGCTAGAGGAAGAGGAAGAGGCAGAGGAGGTGAAATAAAGTGTTTTGTCTATTGAAAGATAGGACACAAGTATTTTGAATGTCCTGATAGAAAAAGGGATGGAGGAGGCGAAGCTCATATTTTAGAAGCGCAAAGGTGAAATGTTGAGGCAAAATTTTGAGAAGGCGAAAGATCCTTAATGATGAGGAAAGTTCTCTTGAAGGCAGAGAAGGAGATAGAGAATCTAGTCCAAAGGAACAATTTGTTTAGAATTGCTTGCAAGACCAGGGATAGGGTATGAAAGGTAATTGTGGACAGTGGAAGTATAGATAATCTAGTATCCACATAAATGGTGGAGAAGTTGAAATTGGAAACAGTTGCACATCCGAGCCCATACAAGGTTTCGTGGTTGCAAAAAGGACATCAAGTAACAGTCACTAAACAATGCTTAGTTGAATTTAAGATAATGAGATATAGAGATGAGATTTTATGTGATGTTATTCCCATGGATGTTTGTCATCATTTTTTTGGGAGACCATGGAAATATGATAGGAACATCATTCATGATGGAAGAAAGAACACATACACCTTGGAGAAGAATGGTAGGATGCATATGTTGCTTCCAATTGAAGACAAGAATGTGAAAAAATAAAAATAAAAACAACATACATCTCATGAGTGGGAAGGAAATTCTGGATGAAGTCAGGAAAGACGAAGAAATGCAATTTGTTGTGGTGAGAAAACCTAGAGTCATCTTGACCAGTACTTCGATGGATGATCTACCAGAGGAAATTCATGAAATCCTTGAGAATTTCGCTAATAAAGTGGTGGACGATTTACTTTGTTCGTTGTGTCCCATCAGAAGTATAATCCATCACATTGATCTTATACCAAGAGTGAGTTTTCCAAACAAATAAGCGTAAAGATTGACGCTGTAGGAGAATTAAGAAGTCAAGAAACAAGTCCAAGATTTGATGGACAAAGGGTTGATTAGAGAAATATTGAGTCCATGCGTTGTACCAATAGTGTTAATTCCAAATAAGGATGGTGGATGGATGATGTGTACAGACTCAAGATCTATAAAAAATATCACCATCAGGTATAGATTTTCTTTACCGAGGATGGATGAATTGATGGATTTCTTGAGTGGAACAAAGTTTTTTTCAAAAATTGATTTGAAAAGTAGATATCATCATATTAGAATGAGGGAAGGTGATTAATGGAAGACAAAATTCAAGACGAATGAAGGGCTATATGAATGGAATGTCATGTCATATTGTTTGATGAATGCGCCAGGTACTTTCATGATATTAATGAATGAAGTCTTGAAGGATTTCATTGGAAAGTTTGTAATTGTGTATCTTGATGATATATTGATCTTCAGTATGACTGAGGAAGAGAATTTGAGACACCTAACTCTAGTGATGAGGAGGTTGTAGCAAGAGAAATTGTTGGTAAATATGAAGAAGTCATCTTTCATGAAGAAAGAGCTCATTTAATTAGGTTTTGTGATCTCTTCGAATGAGTTGAAGATGGACCCTGAGAAGGTAAAAGAAATCAAATAATGGTCGTCTATGACATCCCCAAAAATAAAATATTTTTTGAAATTTAAATTTGTTGGAAATTTATTCTGTTTTTAGTAAATTTGAATTTGGATTTTTTTTTCCATTTATGGCAATTTCGAATTTCGAATTTGATATTTGTAATTAATTATTATGACTGTTGGGTAGAGATATGATTTAACTCAACTAACTATTTGACTATGACACTTGTATAAAAACAAAATAAGTATATTAATTGCAGGAGGACAAATGGAACAACCATGTTAAAATTAGCTGACCATGACTCCATGAGTGGGGAACATGTTGGAACTACCTCTAAATTGATTATTACAAGTGGAAAATCAGATATTTGGCCATTGGCAGTCACTGAAAATCAGGGATTTAGAAGGCTGTGAAAATTCCCAAGGGAGGGAAAAAGACCTGGGCGAAATTGATAAATAGCATATGTGAGGAGGCGGGACGCTTCCAAGTATGCTGGGGGAAAAATATTTTGAGTTCTCTTGCTGTTATGAACACTACAGATTGAGTGTGAGGCAAGACGAGTCTTCTAGAATGGAAAGACATTTTTTGAGGAGGAGATTCCATGTTTTCCCTCATGGACTCATGGTCAGGCTAGGGGGTGAATCAGGCAAGTGTTTTGACTTCCCTGTTCTATGGTTGGGAGGAACGTTGTTGTTCCCTTTGTCTTCCCGCAAGCTGGTTTAGATATGTTTCTATATTCCTCTTTGTCTAAATGATTTTATATATGATGCAATGTATTTGTTAAATCTGAATTGAAATGCTTTCCATTTTTTGTTTAAATGCTCGTATATTTGATGCAGTGTATTCGTTAAATCTGAATTGAAATTATGTTCCATCTCTTTGAATTATTTAGGAACAGTTGTAATGCATCTATTTAATTCAGTATGGATAAAATAACCTGGGAGAAATCTGTTCAAGGATAATCATAAGTAAATTATATGGTTAAATTCTGGAATAGTCCCTTTATAAACTAGGTTATTACCACGGAGGCAGTTCTAGGGTAATTACCAGTATTTTAAAACTCCAGTGTACATAATTTATGTATTGTAAATGGAATTGAACCTGAGAACTTTACATAGGGTACTTATACTTCGGTAATAAAATCATGCACTAAATTACGATAATGATTGGGGTTTGTTTGGGTACATAATAGTCCAAAAACAAATAAAATCCAAGTACGATAGGAATCACAATCAATATTTATTTTACCTATATATATGCCTAAGTATTACTGTGGAAATGGACAGAATTACGAGTATAGAAGTTGTAAGTGATTTCCGCCGATATGTCTACAAATTTTTCCTTTTAGAGCTTAATCCCAACAAGGTTCACATACATATATATACATATAGATATTCAATATATAT
>ML810284.1:37481-64839 GCA_009831015.1 Picea engelmannii
CCCCCCCCCTTTCGGTATTCCAACAAATCTTTCCTTGAGCCTGCCCATCTTTTTGGAGAGTATATATAGTGGTGAACTATCTTTCAATTCCTTGTTGTCTACAAAGATTTGCAAACTCCTTGAATTCATAATCTCCTCCTCCATTTGACTTGAGTTGTTCGACATATTTGTCACTCTATTTTTATGCTACAACTTTACATTATTTGAACTTTTGGAATGTATTGTATTTTTTCTTGAGGAAATATACCCAAACTTTCTTGCTAAAATCATCAATGAACGCTAGAAAATAAAAACTTCCACCAATGGACTAAGACTGCATGGCTCCACATAGATATTTGTGAACTAACTCTAATTCCTCTTTGGCTCTATAGGAGGCTACTCGAAAACTGTCTCTTTGATGTTTTCCAAGAATGCAACTTTCATAAGGGCTAGTTTATTCATTCAGTATAGGTATTCCCTTAAACATTGACTATTTTTGCAAGAGACTAAGATTGTTAAAAGGTAGGTGACCATTTCTAATATGCCACAACCAAGTCTCATCTATGCTTGAGACATTTTGTGCATATGACTATGATAGGTTTACACTTCTTAGATTCAATGGGAACATTCTATTCTTGGTTATTTGAACCTTTTCAAAGAGTCTTCTACTAGGTGGATGATCTAAGATAATACATGTGGGGTCCTTGAATGTGACATTATTAATTTTGAATAAACTATCATATACTTATTATATTATGTCTAAGATTGGATACATGGAATACATCAAGAATTTATTTCTTCTCATTTTGTTTGGTTGAGACTGACACAACACCTTTTACTAACACCTTGACATGATAATGATATCCTAAAGTAATTTTATACTGAATAGAGCTATCAATGGTAGGAAATATTTTTTTGTTACATGTCATGTGATTGTTGAAACCATTGTCCAACAACCAAATATCCTTGTTTTTATTTTATTTAGTGATTTGACATGAAATGAACATTGTATCATATGTCCCTGCTTCAGTTTTGGACATATTAGCTATGGTTCATATATGTTTTTAATTTCTACATTCACTTTCATAGTGACCATATTTTATATAGTAATAAGATTGGACTTGTTTATCCATATTTTTCCTCTCACCCTCTGGTTTCGAGAGTGTTTATGTTGATTTTATTGTTTTGCTGTTGTTCTTCCTTCTTCTTGATGATTACCTTTTCCTTTGCCTCTACCAATGAATGCTTGATTCTTCAAGAGATGTTCTAAGGATTCCTCTTTCCCGATGATTATTCATTCATGGGACAAAAGAGAAACCATTAGTTCTTCTATTTTCATTTATATAGGTCTTTGGTCTCTTCTACGACAAGGAAAACCATTTCAAATTTCTTAGGCAGGTTTCTAAGAAAATTTTCAACAATTTTCTGATATTTAATCTTCTCTCCATGAATCTTGAGACGATTCACAACTCCCATCACTCTGGTCATGAACTTGTCAATGTTCTCTTCCTCCTTCATCTTCAAGGTTTCAAACTCTCTCCTTAAGGTTTGAAGCTTCACAATATTCACTTTATGATTAACTTAATATGTTAATTTGAGGATATTCCAGGCTTCCTTTTCACTAGATGCTCATGTTATCTTAAAAAAAAGTGAGTCATCCACTAAACTATGGATCAAAAACTTGGCCTTGTTCTTCTTTTTCCTCAATTCTGCAACATAATTTCTTTTGGCATTAGTCATGGCCTACAAAGTTTCTTGATCAGGCTCTAAGAAGTCATTCTCCACTGGTTCTGAATATTCCTGGAGTTGGAGGAAGGTTTTCATTCTTAGAGACCAAAACTCATAGCTCTTTCCAACAAGATTTAGTCTTTGTGATTTCCCCTCGTGGAAGGCATTAAAACATGACCTTTTACTGAAATAAATCAACAACAATGAAATAAAATGTGTGAAGGTTATTTCTTTATTTCTCCAATTTTTTTACCTTTGCCCAATTAATGTCGATTTTTTTTTTAATAAATCAAAAAATCACTCTCTTTATCAATTTCACCACCATGATGATCACATTTGCACTGGTATTCTTACTTTGAATCAATTATCAAGCTCCTCTTAAATATATATTTACCTTTTTAAAATAAACCAACTTCATTTTCCTCCTTTTTTGCTCCCTTTACAAAATATTTGTAATTATCACTTTCAAAAATAACTTCAATAGAATCACAATTACTTTTACCATCACACAAGTACACCAATTCTTTAAATAAATATTCAATCAATGTTTTTAAATGAAGCTTAGGCCAAACCCTAACAATATTCTTTCTCCTTAGCCCTTAAATAAAATTCCTAGTTCACAATTGCTTTAGGTCTACTAGTTTTCCTTTCACCTTATTCCTACATATTTGGCACTTCCATGATTTATGTGGATCATTGCTTTATGTTCTCTCCATTATGTGAAGAGTCTTGCATAATTGCTCTCTCATTATCAAATAGATGCTCTACAATAGATATTTGACTAACAACCCTAGAAGTTTAATATGATAAAAAACTAATAATTCACTGACAAATTTCCATAAATAGAAAAAAATCAAATCAACCAATCACCCAACTAACTAATCTATGCATACTATGTCAACAAAAAAGATTATATACTTTAAAAGTCTACATTATTAATTGTTATCTTAAATTTTCCCTTATATCATCTATAAAGATATAAAGATGAAGTGATTAAGTATTGAAAATTTACATTTTAATTTAACTTCATATAAATTTAAGTTATCTATTTATGATTAGGTGTGTTTCTTATTTAATTTAACTTCATATAAATTTAAGTTATCTATTTATGATTAGGTGTGTTTCTTAAATCACTTGAGTAGCAAAATAATCACCGAGGTGATAAAATGAGATTACAATCATTGTATGGGAGAACTCAATTGAAATAAAACCCTATATTCTATAGGGGAAGTCAAATGAAATAAAATCGTATATTTGTAAGAGATCATTTTTAATTTTCTGGTGCTTTAAATTAGATCATGTGCATATATATTGGCTCATAAATGAAACAACGAGACTATTGTGATTGTATCACATGATTTAAATGTATATTGTGATTTAATTGTATATATATTTTTATGAGAGCCAATTTATTTCACGTTTCGAATCTTTGTTACGTGGTTATATCACATGTAATTAAGTGTGGAATACTATCTCATGAATTGAACAAAAATGAGATGATTCCTTTCATATCAAAATGACTTAAGTGTAATAATACATTTTATGTGAGTTAATTTTTAATATGTATATTATAATTTATACATATTTAAAATATAAATTATATACTTAAAACACTTTTATGTGAGCTAATTTTTAATATATATTATTATTTATATATGTTTAAAACTTTAAGAGTTAAAAATAACCATGGTCATTTTATCTAAGACATGCATGAAAGTATAATGATTTGCTTATAATGGTTTTGTACGACAACACATACATGGAACTATAATGATTTGTTTATAATAGTTTTTTCGTCATACAAAATTTTATTTATTTAAGGATGCTAATGTCCAAGTTTGTTGAAGTACATTTAACAAGATTCAACCATTGAATAACATGACACTACTCACGAGATAATAAATAATAAAGATTGTAAAGTTTATATATATATATATATATATATATATATATATATATATATATATATATATATATAAGTGTAAAGTTTTTATACATATAAAGTTACATAAGAGCGTACCTATCCATATTTGAAATGCTATAGTACAAAAATGTGTGTGGTTATTTATACTTGCAATGTTAAAACAATATAACAAGTTAATGAGAAGTATTCTTATAAAATGATATCACTAGACAACTTTGATTGAGACAATATTTTTTGAGACGATATTTTTTCTAAATTAGTGATGGAGTAGCATTTTCCTCCAAAATCGACCTTATTGATTTGGCCTAAATGGTCTTTTGAGTTTACCAAGGGTGTGGGTTCTCTAACTTGATTTTTTTTTTAAATTCTATGTTTCTACAAGGATGATATAAGTTAGGATTTGATTTGATTGAGATTGATAAAATGTAATCGATTCTATTTTGTTAGTCTAGATCTTGAAGGAATGGAAATCCTATAGGGATCTGAGGGATAAAAGGAGATTTTTAGGGAATAGATGAGGATTTTGTGGATATGAACCAAATTCAGAATCTTTTGTGTTTTAATATTGTAAGCCTTTGGACATTTGAGTGTGAGGGATTGAACAGAGTGAGAAACGAGATTGTGTGGGTGGACAAGTGTGGAAAAAAGGCTAAGTAGAGGGCCAAATAGAATATATTAGGCCTAAAAGAGTCGCATAAGTGTAATAATCTTCTGAGCAGAGATGTATGTACAAGTATTTGATAAGTAGAATAAATTGTATTTTTAACTCTTGAGAATTATATGTTTATAATTCTTCTCTATTATGAAAGAGGGTAAATGAGATTGAAATCATCTCATAGAACATAAATAATTCCATGTCTGTGTAAAAAGTGGAATCAATAACGTGTATGAACTATAGATTAATTGTGGAGTCATCGCTTATGGTAGATCAAGGTTTTTGTTGTGAATTAACCCTACATATTGATAAGTATGTTTAGGGAAATAAAGTTCCTATGAACTTCATAATACGAATGACCAAGAATGGAAAAGATGCATGTGTGTGTGATATAGGCATATGAGTCCTTATTTTAAATATTACAAGTTAAATATTTGTGTGTGTAACGACCCCTCTTCGTTACGACTACAAACAAACAAGAATGATTTTTTTTTTAATTTTTTTTTTGGGTGTTTGGAAGAAAGGCGATGACAACGACAGTTAACCACACCACTAACGATGAATGCAAGCACGCATTCCAGGAAAACGGGTAATTATGACTCCACTCACTAACACAAGGGCAGCTGGGTGAATCAAGCGTAGAACAACAAGGAGGAACGACTACTCCCTCGACACAACACAACCATGCCTACAAGCTAAGGGATAACATCCCCATCCTGACACAACATCCAAACAACAAGGACAAGAACCTATAGGAGCACGAACCCAATGTCTGAAGGCATTCAACCCATGCGCCATAAATCAACTAGCAATGCTTGACAACACTCACACAAAACACATCGACTCCGGCCAAGTTCTCGCTCGTCGGTATCCCATAGGACGTGCCATGATCCTATCATGAGGAATCATGTCGTTCCCAGGTGATAGACGTGTCAATAACCTTGGCACAACATAAGCTATCCGGACCGAGGACTCTAGACAAACCGATGCGCTAGGAACCGAATACCAATAGGAAAAACCACACCCATACCCCAACAATAGGTCGACGAAATGCCAAAGGAAGAAGACAAGGGATGACGCAAGCCAATACACGACATCATCCTTGACCCAACCAATCACCCAGTCTAAACCAGTCAATGAATACAATCTATTTTAACATGGGTTCCATTCTAAACGGGGCATGTCAAAGTTACAATTAGTCAATAATGCACCTGCTAATTTAACGTTAATACAATCAATCTTGCAAGTCTAAGTAAGCAATATTTAAACTATAATTATAAATACCATCTAACCTCCATTATAATCAATTTAGTAAGTCTAAAATTGGCAATCTAGTCTTTACTCACCAACCTAATTTTAATCATTAATACAACCTAATTGGGCAATTCTACATTAATCCAAAATCTCCATCCAACTATCCATTAACTTGAATAACAATATTAACAAGCTTAATGTAGGATGCTACTATTATAACACCTATGAACAATTTAGTCTCAATGTGTAGTCTAGCTATGCTAACCGAACCAATAACACTATCTGTCTATTATCATTGAGAAGAAAACTGTTAACTACTAACATTGTTTTTTTTATTTTTTTAAGTAAAAAAGCGAATCCTGTTATATTAAAGCTTCAAAAAATAAATACACCATGACATACAGGCGCCAGCTGTCCTGCCTATGAAGGAAACCAAGACAACTGGTCTGTCCAGAATAGGATGTAAAATCAAACAGTTCGTTTTGCCACCCTGCCCGGAGGAAACCAGGGTGCATGTCCATTTTCATCAGGAGTTTAGTAAGGCCTATGCTAACGCTAACCAGGCTAATAACTGAACGAGCTACATCTCTGATAAACATCAAAAGAAAAGGAGTTGGAGATCATGCTAAAGAGAAGAACCTATTCACCAGAGTCCTCACATTCTTCCTTCACCTTGCCACTGCTGACAGGAATGACATAGAGCTAAGCGCAGGTGGGGCATTGTCACCGTGGTGTGGCATTGGAGTAGGCTGCGTACAACATGTCCAAGCATTGGCTAACACAGATAACCCTGAAGATTTGGTCATGCACCATACTGCGGACCTCAAAGATCAAGTTCAGGTGCTCCGGGTGAAGGAGTAGTGGCAGGGGCGACGACTCTGGTTTGGCATCCGTCTCCTGGTGACCCTGCGTCTTCCTCTGCGGCTGCGAGTCGGTGTTTCTTTCCTGCAGCTCCTCCTCAACCAGGCAGGTGGCGAACTCTTCATTAGGGGCGTCGTTGGGACCGTGTGTCTCTCTCAAGCTGGGCAGTGCTGCTGCTGCTTCTATGCATGCCGGGGGGTTCCATTTATCCAGAACTGTAAACATTCGACTCTCAGAGAAGTCTGGAGGGAGATCCATAGTCGGAATTTCCTCGACGTAAGTTCTTGGGGGCGAATTTGTTTCTATGGTCTCCCTGCGTTGTTTCCTCTTAGCCAGAACTAGAGCTCGTTCAAACCGCTTATGTCTTTTCCTCCCGGAGTCCGCCGCGTACCATCCTGCTCCTCTGCGGGGTCTTCCCCTCGCCCTCGGCATAGTGAGAATGAGGACCAATGCCAGGATGTCTCCTGCGCTTCTATTCCTACTCTGCTATGTGGGTTGCGAATACATTCTATGAGTTTTGGTTAGGCGGATAATAGCATAAACAATGGTTGTAGCCATTAAAGTCGAGAGCTTAATGCTATGGCTGGCCGACCTGTTCTCGTGCGTGAGAGGCCCCATCGATGGACAGAGGCTGACGAAGGTAAGAGCCCTCATAAATGGCGATGGTTTGAGGGCGGTTGACCACCATAAATGGCCTCTCCCTGCACGCCTCCAGGTGCCCCTTCCTTTCCGCTTGGCACCCCATCCGGGGCTAACTACTAACATTGTTGTCGCAATATAAGAAGGCAATTAACATAACAGTTACCTAATGATTAAATTAGCAATGACAAGGCCATTTACATGATTGTTATCATAACAAGGAATAAAGCAATAAAAAGCCGATTAACATGTTGATTAACATAACAGATAATATAACAATAAAAAGGCAATTACATGACTGTTAACATAACAATTAATATCTCAATAACAAAGAGATTTCATACTATTTAACCATTTAACTCACTGCAGAAATTAATCAAAAAGAAGGAATCTATTGATGACTAATTCACGATAGAAAATAACATGGAAATTAATAAGGCAATAATACATCTTTTATCATTGCAATTAATATGGTAATTAATAGTAAAACGCATGCAACATTTAAGGCAAAATGGTGTCCAATCTAGAAACCACAGTTAACCATTTAAATGGGCAAAATGTGGTCACACCAGCAGCGAAATGCAGTCCCAGTTAATGGTGAATCGTTGTGCCATACCTCAGCATGCACATGCTACCAATTACTGGAAAATCATGGGTATTTAATAGTAACTCAGTCCATCGTTTGAAAGAAAAAACCTGGGCATTTTAAACAACAATCTTTGTCTCATTTGAAAGCAAAAACGTGGGCATTTTAAATGGCAAACTCGGTCTCATTTGAAGGCAAAAACATGGACATTTTAAACGACAAACTCAGTCTCATTTGAAAGAAAAAACGTGGGCATTTTAAACAACAAAATCAGACTCATTTGAAAGCAAAAACGTGGTCATTTTAAACAACGAACTCAGACTCATTTGAAAGAAAAAACATGGGCATTTTAAACGGCAAACTCAGTCTCATCTGAAAGAAAAAACGTGGGCATTTTAAACAGCAAACTCAGACTCATTTGAAATCAAAAACATGGGCATTTTAAACGGTAAATTTCTGTCTCGTTTGAAAGAAAAAACGTGGGCATTTAAAATAGTAAACTCAATCTCATCTGAAAGGAAAATCGTGGGAAATTAAAACAACAATCTCGGTCTCATTTGAAGGCAAAACATGGGCATTTAAAACAACAAACTCTGTCTCATTTGAAAGCAAAAACATGGGCATTTAGAACAACAAACTCAGTCTCATTTGAAAGCAAAAACGTGGGCATTTAAAACAGTAAACTTAGTCTCATTTGAAAACAAAACGTGGACATTTAGAAAAACAAACTCAGTCTCATTTGAAAAAAAAAACATGGGCATTTAAAACGACAATCTCTCGAAACATTTAAAACAAAAAATGTTTTTCCATTTCCAGGATACCAATACCAAATGAAAACATGAATCAATTCGTTTTTCCCTTGCCTGAATACCAATACAAAATGCAAACATGAATCAATTCGTTTTTCCATTGCCAGAATACAAATACAAAATGCAGACATGAATCAATTCGTTTTTCCATTGCCAGAATACCAATACAAAATGAAGACATGAATCAATTCGTTTTTCCATTGCCAGAATACAAATACAATTGCAGATATGAATCAATTCATTTTTCCATTGCCAGAATACCAATACAAATTGCAGACAACAGTAACAAAACCGAAAGGATCCAATCATCCAAGGACAATAATGGAGGTAGACGGATGATAGGTTCGTTCTTTGCTCATCATCCTCACACAGAAAGGCAAGGCGTTGAGATCCATAGGTCTATTAACGCTAAAGCAACGACTGTAGATCAGGCTCCTGGCCAACTTCCCAAGTGAGGACTGATGAGCTAAGGATGAAGGAAAAACAACCACAATGGTCACAATCAATACACCACAGGGCGTTCAAGACATGCGGGGGAACGAAGGCCATGGGAGTCAATCAATCATCGAGCTAGGCTATAAAAATTTCAGTCAACAATATAGACAATCAATATACTTACCCAATTAAACAATCAGATACCAAGCATAAATCCTACAACAATTTACCATACAAAATGAAGAAAGTGTATCGTTGCTTGATCTCCCTCTCTGATTTGAAGTCCCATGCGCTTTGTGAAACTCTCTCTTGCCAACCGACGAGACTTCACCGCTACCTCCCAGCCAATGCTAGGGGTACTCTTCTTCCCCCTTAGCTCCCCAAGCCGCAAAGGGGCCACACACGCTAACCAAAGAATCAACTAGCTCCCAGCTCACCTCGCAAGGCTGAGATACCACTCATCACCGAGCTGGGTATCCCAACTCCCACAAGCTAAGTTAGTCAAGAAGAGATTTTAATGCAGGAGCATCACTCCATGTCATCAAGCGCTAGCTAGCCAACACACCCAACACGCGTTCAATGGAGAGGAGAGGCGCAACACTCTCCCATTCAAATTTTGAATTTTGAAATTGTATTAAATGTTGTAAGGCCAAAGAGCCAAACGCCATGCATGTGCACATTGTTTAGATAAAGGTTTCCTTAAATGGTTGTAAGGATGGGATCTAGATCCGATTAGGACTAGACAACCATTCAATGTAATTGAATGTAAATTAATGAGAGTTGGTGAGGATGGAGGGAAGCGCTCGAGGAGCCCCCTTTTGTAAAAAGATCTTCTTTTGTTTTTCAGTTAGTAAGGAAGAGAAGAACATAAAGGATAGGGAGAAGAGAGGGAGCCGAGACTCTGTTGCAGTCTGAGCTTGAACATATTGTAGTTAGACATTAATTTTAATACAAAGCATTTTTTCCTACATATTTTTTTTCTACGTGTTTATATGTCTTTTATGAATGTTGTTGTAACACACCCACTACGGGGCTAGAAACTTTTCAGCCTTTTTCTTCTTTTCTCCGAGGAATGGAATTCCTCGAATCTCTATGGGGCCTCGTACAGACCCTGCCATCCCTTATCTGTACTCATAAGATCAGCGGCTATGACCACATGCCTTATTGGAGAGGTGCCCGTCGGCTTTTGCGATTCGGGAAATCGCGATGCATGCATTTTCCCTTTCTCTCTTGTCTTTCGAAGGGCTGAAACCCAAAATGGTTTTAACCGCTTATCAGGATTGACATCAACTCTGTTTAAGCCCTGATACTCTACCCTTTGGGATTTCGCATACCGGAAATTCAGGATATGCGATGACAGGAGGTTTCGTACTTAGGTTTCCCAGGAGCCGAAACTCCAAAACCTGCATACAGATATGTATATATATATATACACTACTCCATCTATTTCGGGAATTCACAAACTGAGTTTTCGGGACTAGTGAATTCAGGGGGCCCGCACTTAAATACCCCGTGTGATGAAATACTGAAGTATAACCACTTCTCCACACTCTATCCTTTCGGGGTTTCACAAGTCGGGATTTCGGGGCTTGCGAGTACAAGGGAAACTTATCATTGGGTTTTCCAGGTATCGAAACACCAAAATGCCGAACCAAATCACGCTATGCCAATTTCAGGATTCCGTGAATCGAGGTTTCGTATATCGGAATTTCAGAATGCAAGAGGTCAAAGATTCACACTGCTCGACTACCCGAATGTCGAAAAGCCGATATACCCATTCATCATACATTCGACCAAAATCGAGGTTCCGCAGTTCGGGATTTCGTGACCAGTGGGTACAAGGGAACGTATCCTCGAACGTCCCAGTTTTGAAATGCTGAACACCTATACTTACCCATGCTAGTCCAATTCGAAGTTTTGTGAATTGGATATTCCTGATGTGTGCAGAAAGGAGGTCTCGCGTTTAGATCTTCCGGGAGCCGAAACTCCGAATTACCAACTCTTAACCTGCGCAACTATTTTGGGATTTCACCTATCGACATTTCACAGGTCGGGGATTCGGGACTTGCGAGTACAAGGGACTCGCCTCTAGGTATTATGGGTACCGAAACTCTAAAAACTCATAACTTACCCACACACTAGCATTTCAGGATTTCACGAGTTGTGAGAACAAGGGTTATTACCCTGTGATCTCCCGTGTGCCGAAAAGTCGAAACGCTTACTGGCCGCCACGTGTACTCAACAACTGGATGGTCCAGGTACTCCTATGGGTCTTGGAATCGACGATCCCGATTTCTTCACTACTTACGAAGGTTAAAAGGAGTCGAGGCATTAACGCCTGCACTCCTTCATCCAATCTAATGGTCGTAACAGATCTTAGATATTTCGAAAGGATCTCATTTGTGCATTTAGAAAGAGGAAGGGTATCTGAGGTACCGAACCACCGAAAGGTCCTTAATTCATCCACACGTTGTCATTTCAGGATTTCATGAGTCAGGGTTTCGGGACTCGCAAGTACAAGAGGACTCACACCTAGATACCCTGGGTGCCGAAACGCCAAAATGTTCTAAGTCTAAGAGGACCATTCTCTCTCTCGTGCAGGTTTTTAAGAATTAAACTATAACATCCTCCTTTGCGTCCTCAGTCAATTTACACCAAGTTTTGAAGACCAGACTAGAAGGTCTTCTAGAAGGCAAAGGAGTGGTCTCGAAAGTGTGCCTTCATGGGGAAATCTATCCAAGGCATCGGGTAATACAAACATGGGAACAAATCTCCCAAGAGTAGACTTGAAAAATATATATTAGTTCAGTATATATATATGTAAACATAAGCCATACGTGGTCATTCCAACATAAGCATGAAACCACCGCTCCAATCAAAATACCATGCAGACATTTCTACACAGAAACTATTTATAAGTGTTCCAACCATGAGCATACATTTCAAGACATTTAAATTCAAGATACGAGATATAACACTTATAAGAAAAACACCAGGTGATGCAACTGATAAGAGGGGTGCTCATTTCCACCCAATCGTAGGCTTAGTGACTTCGAATGGATTTACCACTAGCCACCTCCGAGGTAGACCACGATGCTTGAGACTCTCTATCTCGGTTCTTCATCGATTGAGAATGAAGGTTACTCCCCTTCTTCTCTGCTATCGCTCACTCTACATTTTTTTTCCAGAGTTCTTCTGATCTCCTCCTGTGTTCTCCCCCCTCATGTGCCCCCCCTTTCCACACCTTTTACCTACCTTTTCTTTTCCGGCGAGGTTGTGTGTGGCACAAATTCCCCCGCGGTGGTCAAGTCTGAGGCCTCGATAGATGGGCGGTTCACCCCCATCCCTCATTAACTCATGAGGAGCCTCTTCACTTACCAACCTGGCGAGTAATTCATTTCGGGGCCAGCGAGTCGCTCTTAGTTCTCTGGGCCAGCGAAGACCAAATACGGTATTGGTTTCGGTGGAAGTTAGAGCCACCATTCTAGGTGCCTTCCACCACCTTTCTTCAGCCATCGTGGTCTCTTTGTCAGCACATCCCACTCCCAGCAGTTCAGCATCACATATATATTTATATATAAAATGTTAATTTACATTCGTCGACCTTGTATACTAAGGTCCATTCAAAATCACACATTCACATATTTGAGTTTGCCACAGTTCTTGGCCAGCATAATTATTTTTACAGACTGGGGGAAACAGGGTTTTACAATTCCCTTCCCCTTAAAGGAACGCCATCCTCGATGTTCTATCTATCATCATGACATGTATGTACAGAGGTAAAAAAATTTGGATATGCTTGTTTCATGGCATCCTCCATTTCCCATGTAGCCTCATCTGCGCCAAAATGTCTCCGCTGTACCTTGACCTGTGCAATGGTTTGGTTTCGTAGCGGGGTATCTTTTCTGTCTAGTATGCATTGAGGTTCTAGTAGGAATTCTCCCTCCAGTTCCACCTGTATCACAGACCAGTCAATTATATGATTAGAATCATGTACATATTTCTTCAATAATGAAACATGGAAAACATTATGTGTTTTTATTATGGGAGGAAGTGCTAGCCTATAGGCTATAGGTCCCACTCTATCTAGAACTTCAAAGGGTCCACAATACCGAAGTGCCAACTTGGCACAAGCTCCCATTTTCAGAGAACTCTTTCTGGGTCTAACTCTAAGATATACATGGTCTCCCATATTGAACTCTCTTAGGGTTCTCTTTTGGTCGACGTAACTTTTCTGTCAGTTCTGAGCGACCTTCAGGTTTTGTTTTATCCGAGTCACTTGTTTTTCCATTTCTTTCAACACGTCAGGTCCAAAAGAAATTCAGTTTATGGGATTAAACCAACTAATAGGAGTGTTGCACGGTCTACCATAGAGGAATTCAAACAGATTCATCCTTAAGGATTCTTGGTAGCTGTTGTTGTAAGTGAATTCCACCAGTGGAAGGTAGTCTTCCCACTTCTTGGGTTGATGTATTACATGAATTCTTAATAGGTCTTCTAGTATTTGGTTCACTCTTTCTGTCTGTCTGTCGGTTTGAGGGTGATAGGCGGTGCTAAACAACAACTTGGTCTCTAAACCAACCATTAGTGACTTACAAAAGTTGGAAGTAAATTTCGTGTCTCTATCAGACACAATCTCTTTCGGCATACCATGTAGTCTGAATATCTCCTTCATGAATACCTGAGCGATGTCTATTTCCTTGCAAGTTGACTTGACGGGGATAAAGTGAGAGGACTTGCTCAATTTATCCACCACTACCATGATGGCATCATTCTGTTTGGTCGAGGTTGGAAATACGGTGATGAAATCCATGGAGATGGTTTCCCATTTCCATTCCGAGATTGGTAGAGCTTGTAATAATTCTGCTGGGTGTCGGTGTTTTTCTTTTACCTGTTGGCATTCTATGCATTTGGTTAGGTACTCAGCTATGTCTTTCTTCAATATTGGCCAATAGAATTGTTTCCTGGTGGCCGTGATCATCTTTTGGTATCCTGGATGACCAATATAGGGTCTTTTATGTAGCTCATCCAGTATGAATCACTTGAAGTCGTCACAATCTGGGATACTTAATCTACTTCGGTAAGTGAGTAGACCTCCTTCCATCATCTGGTAGTCTCCGTACTTTATCCCTATGGGTTCTTGTTGTAGGTACGAGATCATGGTCTGGATGAAGGGATCTGTTTCTTGTGCATTTCTGACTCTTTCTTTGACATCTGTCTCGTAGGTACTCACCGCGGCTAGGTGAATTATTTTCATGCTTCTACTAAGGGCATCGACCACCCTATTTTCTTTTCCTTTAATGTGTTTGATTTCGAAATCAAACTCGCTAAGGAGGGCCATCCACCTAGCTTGTCTAGCATTGATCTTTGGTTGGTCAAACAGATATCACAATCCACAGTGATCTGTCATAAGTACAAATTTTCTTCCCAGGAGGTAATGCCTCCACATTTTCAAGGCATGCACTATGGCAGCTAGCTCTAGATCATGGGTCACATAGTTGACTTCATGCTCATTCAATTTTCGGGATTCATAGTAGACCGCACTTCCTCCTTGCATAATGACTCCTTCGATCCCTTCCTTAGAGGCATCTGTGCACATGAGGAAGTCGGCTTCGGGATCGACAATCTTTAACATGGGTGCCTGGGTCAGTAGATGTTTCAGGGTTGAAAATCTTTCTTCACATTTTTGTGTCCATGTGAATTTTGTCCCCTTCCTCTGGAGGGTAGTGATTGGAGAACCAATCTTGGAGAATCCTTTTATAAATCTCTTATAGTACCCTGCTAATCCCATAAAGGATCTGATATCCAAAACATCCTTTGGGGTAGGCCATTCCATGATAGACCTAATTTTGTCAGGGCCTACCACTACTCCTTCTTCAGATAGAACTGGCCTAAGTAATGTATTTGCTTCGGGAAGAATTCACATTTGTTGAATTTGGCATAGAGTTGATGTTCTCTTAGCACTTTCAGCACAAGCCTAAGATGCTCTTCATGCTCTTCTCTATTATTGGAGTAAATTAATATATTGTCAATAAAAACCAACACAAATTTGTCTAGGAATTTGCTGAGTACATTGTTCATCAAGCACATGAAAGTGGCAGGGGCATTGGTTAACCCAAATGGCACTACCACAAACTCATAGTGACCATACCTCATCCAGAAGGTACTTTTATGGATTTCTTCACCCTTAATTCAAACTTGATGGTATCCTGACCTCAAGTCAATCTTTGAGAAAATAGATGCACCCCCCAATTGATTGAACAGGTCATCAATCTTGGGCAAGTGGTACTTGTTCTTTATGTTTACCTTGTTGAGTTGTCTATAATCTATACACAGTCTAAGGGTATCGTCCTTCTTTTTCATAAATAGGATTGGTGCTCCCCATGGAGACATGCTGGGTTGGATATAGCCCTTATCCATGATTTCTCTTAATTGCAATTTGAGTTCAACTAACTTGGGTGTGATTATCCGATAGGGTGTCCTAGACATCGACACTGCTCCCGGTGCAATTTCTATCGATAAGTCTATGTATCTCCTCGGAGGTAGACCTGGTACCTCTTCCGGAAACACATCTCTGTATTCTCTCAGGGTAGGGTGGTCTTCAAGGCTTGGTTTGTCATATTGAATAGTTTTCAACACCTGTATTGCATATAGGGGACTTCCTTTTTGGAAATACTTTTTCATTTGCAGAGCTGATATTTGTCTCACCGAGACAGGTTTTTGGATTCCTTGAAGGGTTATCCTTTTCCCTTCTTTACTTACACATTCTAAGGTTTTATGGTAACAGTCCAATATGTCTTTATGGGTGGCTAGCCATTCCATACCAATTAATAGATCTTACGATCCCAGGGGTAATATGTTAAGGGTTGATTAGGTGGGGAATTCACCAAACATTAATTGGCAGGTTGGTATGACCTCTGCTACCCTTCTTTTGGTGACAGTGGCTAACTGTACCAACCATGGCTTGGTAGATTTTTGTGGCTATAGTTTACACTTGTCAATAACCATAGGGGCTATATAACTTAAATTTGAACCAGGGTCAATCAAAATAGACACTAGACGGTTAGAAATCATGCCTTCTATTTCCACCACTAAAGCTTGGTGGTCAGCTTGGTTATTATCCAAGGATGCATAAATTTGTGGCACACTCCTGGTCACATCATTGACGGTGGTAGCTTCCTGGATGTGGTAAATTCTCCTACTATTTTTTTGTCGGTGTGGATAGTCTCTCAGTAGATGTTCTTCTCCACAACCCCAACATTTCAAAGGTTCTCTCTTTGGGTTATTAGTCTTTATTGGTACAGATCTAGAAGTTTTATTTCTGCTCAAGGAGGGAAAATTCTATTGGTTTACACTCTGGGATGGGAAACTCATCCTTGAGTTATTCTTATAGTTCTTAAATCTTGGGGATTTAATCCCCTTTCTCTGAAATCCCGAACTACTCTTTGGTTTCCATCCTTCGTGAGGTTCTCTCCGATGTCCAAACTGTTCATGACAATATCTTGCCTTTCGGATAGTGCCTTCTAGGGTCTTTGGCTCATCAAATTCAATTATGTCCCGATAGTCCTTAGGTAGTCCGCTGATGAAACATTGCACCTTTGCCTTTTCTACCTTTATATAATTTACATACCTCAACAACTCGAGGAATCTGTTGACATATTCCTCTATAGTGAGTTGCCCCAGTTTGAGCTCATAGAATTCTTTAGTCTTTTCGTCGAAATATTTTTCCGACAGATACTTCTTCCAGAAGTATTTCTCAAATCTTTCCCAAGACAAGTCCTCTTCACGAATCCCTTTTACATTCTTAAGGTCTTCCCACCAAATGGAAGCCTTTCCGTTCAAGTTGAAGGTGGCTACTCGGGCCTTCAAGTTTTCTGAGAAGTCACGGACTCTGAAATACTTCTTTAGTCCGAGTAGTTAGGCCTCTGCTTCTTCTCCTTTCTTTATTTCACCGTCGAAGGAAGGTGGTTTGGCCTTATTGAACTCTTCTAGGTTTTGACTCTTGGAAAGTTTCTTCTTATTTTGTTTTCTTCAGGAATGAGAACTAGTTCTGCTACTAGAAGAGCCCTCCGAACCGCCAACTTAATTTCTAGAGGAATCGTCCCCTGCTTGTCCTTTACCTCTGAGATAGACTTTTTTCAAGGTTCTCCTCTCAGTGTGGCCACTGATATGACCATGTTTATGTTCCTCAGGTTCATGCTACATTTGTCTTTGTAGGTCGGATAATCTCTGCAGTAAAATTGTGTTAATTTCTGTTTTCTTTTCTTGTTCTTTTATCATCCTCTCATTGTCAGCCTTCCAGCTTTGTAATTCGACCATGAGACTCCGCACAGTCTCGGCTATATCTGGAGGGGTCCCTACCACCATTCTTTCATCAGACTCTTCGTCTCTATTGTGGGACCCTTCCCCCACCTCTTGGTGAGTCACCATTCTATACGTCTATAATTTCCCGCAGTTGATCGTCCGCTTGGCTGCAAAAGACAAACGCTGGTTATTAGTCAATATTTATATTTATTTATAACCAGTACATAAAATCATACGTTTCACATGTACACACACATAATAGGAATTTTTCATTCTTAACTTTGACTTTTAATTAAGAAGGTTAAGACAAGGGGTTAAGATAGAGGGTTACTCCTTTTAGGAGTGCTTCGAACATAGCTCCTGCGCCACTCATTCATGAGCCCAAGTAGGCCAAGTGTTGTAACCATGCTCTGATACCACTTTGTAACACACCCACTATGGGGCTAGAAATTTTTCGTCCTTTTTCTTCTTTTCTCCGAGGAACGAAATTCCTTGAATCCCTACAGGGCCTTGTACAGACCCTGCCATCCCTTATCTATACTCATAAGATCGGCGGCTATGACCACAGGCCTTATCGGAGAGGTGACCATCAGATTTCGCGATTCGGAAAATCGTGATGCATGCATTTCTCCTTTCTCTCTTGTCTTTCGAAGGGCCGAAACCCGAAATGGTTTTAACCGCTTATCGAGATTCACAACAACTCAGTTTAAACCCTGATACTCTACCCTTCGGGATTTCACATACCGGAAATTTAGGATATGCGATGATAGGAGGTTTCACGCTTAGCTTTCCTCGGAGTCGAAACTCCAAAACCTGCATACAAATATGTATATATATACACTGTTCCATCTATTTCGGGAATTCGCAAACCGGGTTTTCGGGACTAGTGAATTCAGGGGGACTGCACTTAAATACCCCAGGTGCCGAAATACCAAAGTATAACCACTTCTCCACACTCTATCCTTTCGGGGTTTCACAAGTCGAGATTTCAGGGCTTGTGAGTACAAGGGAAACTTACCCTTATTTCTTCGGGTACCGAAACACCGAAATGCCGAACCAAATCACGCTATGCCAATTTCAGGATTCCGCGAATCGGGGTTTCATATATCGGAATTTCGGAATGAAAGAGGTCAAAGATTCACACTCCTCGACTACCCGAATGCCGAAAATCCGAAATACCTGCTCATCATACATTCGACCAAAATCGGGGTTCCGCAGTTCGGGATTTCGTGACTAGCGGGTACAAGGGAACTTATCCTCGAACGTCCCAGTTCTAAAATGCCGAACACCAATACTTACCCATGTCGTTCCAATTTGGATTTTCGTGAATCAGAGATTCACATTGTGCGTAGACAGGAGGTCTCGCATTTATATCTTTCGAGAGCCGAAACTCCGAAGTACCAATTCTTAACCTGCGCAACTATTTTGGGATTTCACCCATCGGCATTTCGCAGGTCAAGGATTGGGGACTTGCGAGTACAAGGGACACGCTTCTAGGTATTCCAGGTACCGAAACTCCGAAAACTCATAACTTACCCACACAGTAGCATTTCGGGATTTCATATGTCGGGATTTCACGAGTCCTGAGAACAAGGGTTCTTACCCTCTTATCTCCTGGGTGCCGAAAATCCAAATCGCTTACCGGCCACCATGTGTACTCAACAGTTGGATGGTCCAGGTACTCCTATGGGTCTTGGAATCGACGGTCCTGATTTCTTCGATACTTATGAAGGTTAAAAAGGAGTTGAGGCATTAATGCCTGCGTTCCTTCATCCAATCTAACAGTCGTAATAAACCTTATATACTCCGAAAGGATCTCATTTATGCATTTAGCAAGAGGAAGGGTATCCGGGGTACCGAACCATCAAAAGGTCCTTAATTCATCCACACGCTATCATTTCGGGATTTCGTGAGTCAGGGTTTCAGGACTCACAAGTACAAGAGGACTCACACCTAGATACCCCGAGTGCCGAAACGCCAAAATGTCTTAAGTCTAAGAGGACCATTATCTCTCTCATGCAAGTTTTTAAGACTTAAAATATAACATCCTCCTTTGGGTCCTTAGGCAATTTACACCAGGCTTTGAAGACTAGACTAGAAGGTCTCCTAGAAGGAAAAGGAGTGGTCTCGAAAGGGTGCCTTCGTGGGGAAATCTATCCAAGGCATCGGGTAAGACAAACACGGGAACAAATATCCTGAGAGAAGACTTGAAAAATCTGTATTAGTTCAGTATATATATATATATATGTAAACATAATCCATACGTGGTCATTCCAACATAAGCATGCAACCAACACTCCGATCAAAATACCATACAGAAATTTCTACATAGAAACTATTTATAAGTGTTCAAACCATGAGTACACATTTCAAGACATTTAAATTCAAGATACAAGATATAACACTTATAAGAAAAACACCAGTTGATGCAATTGCTGAGAGGGGTTCTCATTTCCACCCAACCATAGGCTTAGCGACCCCGAATGGATTTACCACTAGCCACCCCGAGCTAGACCACGATGCTTGAGACTCTCTGTCTCGTTTCTTTAGTGATTGAGAATGAAGGTTACTTCCCTTATTCTTTGCTATCACTCACTCTACATTTTTGTTTCACAATTCTTCTGATCTCCTCCCGTGTTCTCCCCCCTCACATCCCCCCCTTTCCACACCTTTTACCTACCTTTCCTTTTTCGGTGAGGTTGTGTGTTGAACGAATTCCCCCGCGATGGTCAGGTATGAGGCCTCCATAGATGGGTGGTTCACCCCCATGTCTCATTAACTCATGAAGAGAATCTTCACCTACCAACCTGGTGAGTAATTCATTTCGGGGCCAGGGAGCCGCTCTTGGTTCTCCAGGCCAGTGAAGACCAAATACGGTATTGGTTTCGGTGGAAGTTAGTGCCACCATTCCAAGTGCCTTCCACCACCTTTCTTCAACCATTGTGGTCTATTTGTCAGCAAATCCCCCTCCCAACAGTCCTGCATCACATATATATTTATATATAAAATGTTAATTTACATTCGTCGACCTTGTATACTAAGGTCCATTGAAAATCACACATTCGCATCTTTGAGTTTTCCACAGTTCTTGGCCAGCATAATTATTTTTACAGACTGGGGGAAACAGGGTGTTACAGTTGTGTGTTCATTCATGATGTAGATGTATGTTATGTTCCATCTAGAAAAGATAGATAGATTTTCCTATCTGTGAGTTCTTTGATTTCAGGTTTGGATTCTTTGTGTTTTCATGCAAGAGTGCATGACAGAGTACTCGGGTCTCTGAAAACCAGTGCAGTAGTGCACTTCTGAATTCTATGGAATTTCAGACAAAGACGTGCCAAGAGGGCACACCAGGTGGAATCATTGACTCAAAGAGGAAGCCTCAAGGTTGTTGAACACCTTGAAGGAGAAACTGTGCAAATGAGAGCACAGAGAGGAGAAGCAGAATTGTTGATAATTTTGTAAAGGCTTTGCTAGGAGGGCATTGAGAAAATGCACAGGATGCATTGAGGAGAACTCTATTTCGAGTTCGGTGAGAAGACAGAGTCATTGAATATTATCGAGAACTCTTCCAGGTGGGCTTTGAGTTGGTGCAAGTGTGCACAAAACGAACTCTTGTTTGAGTTCATAGAGAAGAGAAGTGTCGCAGGAGGAGACACTCACAGGGTTACTGAACACCCTGCAGGCTCAACAAAGCGTGCTTGAGCAGGAAGTTGCCAGGGGCACTTCCATCCCTTCAAGGAGAGAAAGGGATATAGACACTTTGAGGTCAGAGAAAGGGCATGCTCAAGGTAGAGCACAACTACCGTTAGATCAGTTGCAGAGGTGACTTCTGGGTCATTGAAGTATACATCCAGACGGACGCAGGAAAGCGCACAAGGAAGAAAAATAGAACTGGGCCATCAGATCTAGTGCAAAGGATCGATAGCCATCGGATACGGAGGAAGGCGCACAGAGTTTAACCTCTAGGAGGTTGCATAGGAGAGGAGCAGAAATGGGCAGTGGAGACACTTCTAGTAAGAAGTGTCGAAATCCTGTGAGCTATCGGATCCAGCCAACTAGCGAGGAAGTTAGGGATGAAGAGATTTGACAGGTGTAATCTCAGGAGAGATAGGGGTCGTTGGATCCAATCCAACGATGGTCGTTGGATCTCATGCGTGAATTCCCATATCGAAATTTGGGTATTGGTGTGACAAGAGATTTTGGAGTCACTTCATCGTTAACTCCCGGTTCGCGAAATCCCAAAAAGATCTAAGCCATTTCGGGAATTTGGGGATTTGGACATCAGGAGATCGGGAGTGAAGAGTTGCTGAAATTGCGAAGGGAGGATTCGTGAAAGGACCAAGACCGTCCATCAAGGAGGACAAGTGGCGAGCAGTCAAGGTTTTGGGGAATCCCCGAAAATATGTGGGTCGTCAATCCTATGGGATTGTAGCCATTGGTTCAAGAGGGATATGGACCATTGATTTCTTAGCAGAGAGATTTTGGAATTTCGTGGACCGAGGATTCGAAAGATAGAGAATAGGGAACGCTTGCGTCACGATTCCCCAAATCACGAAAGTCGATAGCCAAAGCCCGTTAAGCCCTTTTCAAAATTTTGAGACTCGGGTGTTCGAGAGGCCAGGAGTTGGGAGACGTGGAGTCCCGACTTGCGAAATCATGAAACGATCATGGTCATCGATCGAGGAGGACGCAGGACCATTGGATCTGGTTTGGGGAAGGACTGGGATTTGAGGTTTCAAGAGGTAAAGGGATGAGACTCTTGAACGTCGAAGTCCCGAACCACGAAATGTGCCTCTTGGTGTTAGCGCATGGTCATAAGGAAGTGGTCACATGGAGAGAGGTTAAGGGAGTAACCAAGAACCTTATCCCTTTTTCGGGATTCAACAATTCGAAGGACAAGGAGCCTGGGAGAGCTCGCATGTAGGAGTCCCGAAACCCCGAAATGCGAAAGGAGCGTTGTTTAGAACAAGGAAAGTCGTCAAAAGATGAGCGCGTGCATAAGTTTCTCAAGGCATGTTCTAGGGAATTAAAGGGACCCATGGATTTATTCAAGGGGTTCCAACAGGAGCCTGAAGAGCCATTTCGTCTTAGAATTTGGATCGATCCAGAGACCGAGAGGTCAGTGGACCCTGCTGAGGTAAGGGGTCTGCATCAGTGTGGTATTAGAGAGGGATTTTGTTTGCAGATAGCAGACAAAGGGATTGAAAGGAGAAATTTTGGTAACATCAAGTGGAATCAAAAGCATAGATTCATCTGTATACAGTAGGTGAAGGAGGAGACAGAGTAATGATGCTATGTGAAGATTGTTGCAAGGTGTGCAACAAATGATAGATAGCCAGGCGAGCTGTAGGAGGACATCGATATGCTCTCAGGTGTAGAGTGATCCATAAGTTTTCCAGGAGGGCAAATAGGAATAGGAATATGGCTACTAAAGTCCATGGATGCGGTGGAAATAAGAACCACCAGCAGCAGAGAAAAAATGAGATGGATGAAGAGCTCGCTGAGATAAGGGTGAGAATGGAAGAGCTTGCACTACGGATGCAACAGGATGCAAAGACGCATTGGGTATATGAATGGTCCATGAAAACAAAGGTGAAATGGCCAATCAAAGAATTGTTGGCCAGAAGACAACGAATATTGTTGAAAGTATGGTTGAGGTACACTGAAAGCCTCAAAGACATAGAGGAAGTGGTTCATGTGTGTGAACCGGAAGCTGGGAGAAATCTCACTGATGATGTTGAGAAGGGATCAGTTTCAGATCTCATAAAATGCTAGGAGGGTAGGGATGAATTTTTGAATTTCCAGGTGGGTAATGAAATGAGATCATTGGAGGATCTCATAGACTATCAGAAGGATAGCCATGGAAATTCATATTTCCAGGTGGGCAATGGTATGAGATTAACAAAGGATCTCATAAACTGCCAGGTGGGAAAAATTGGGAGATCATTGGAAGGTCTCACGTACTGCCAAGGGAGCAGTGATGAAAGTTCAGATTCCCAAGTGGACAATGAGATGGGATCAGACGATCTCATAGACTGCCAGGTGGGCAGCAGAAAATTCCCAAATTGCCAGGTGGGCAAGGGGAAAGAGATGAGACTGTCTGAAAGTCTCATGAACTCAGATGAGAGTTTATATCAACAAGGAGTGCTGACAGGTGAGGATCAGAAGAGCATTATGATGATTGGGGGAATTCGGGTATTCCTGCCACATAGCCCAGTTGAGGCCAGCGAAGGTGTTGCAGATGGAGCAACAACAGGAGGACAACCAATAGAGATTTTCATGGAGGAAGAAGTGGAGTAGACACTGATGTTTTCCCAAGAGAAAAAGGAGGAGCATTCAAAATAATTGCTCAAAATTTTCAGCCAGGAAGCTGAACAGGAGATTACTGCAGTACTGGAAGTTGCAGAAGAAGAAGAAGGAGAAGAAGAAGAGGAAGTAGACAACATAGATTTTGTTGATCTGTATCAATAATTGGAATCCTTGGAAAGGAGGGTGATGGTGCAAAGTTTTCACATCCAACAGGCTATGTTGGGAGCAGGTAGTGGAACATACTAGCCCGGGGAGAAGCTGGAAGAAGTTGGAAGTATGCCAGTAGGAGAAATGGCAGCAACAGAACTGCCACAGGAAGAAGTTGAGCCACAGTTTAGTGAGGTGACTGCAAAATTGGAGTCTGTAGCAGAGTAGCCACTTAGTGCCACAAAGGTAAATAAAGATAGCATGGGAGATCAGGTAGATCTACCCACTGATAAGGAGGAAGAATTCCAGCAGGGCGGACTGCATACAAAGAGACAGCCATGGGAGCAGTTGGACGAGGTGATTGAGGAAATTGGAAAGTTGATGTTCATATCAACAGAAGAAGTCAACCAAGGGAAGATGGACAACAAGGGACCTGTGAGAGGAGCAAAGAAGAAGCAACATATGCAGCAACAATGAAGCAATGGAGAAAATGGACAGCTCCAGAGAACTATTTGGGATCCAGGTGGATTTCAACAGCGGTGCTGGGAAGCTCATGAGTAGGAGCTCATGATTTTTGCAGATGAGGAGTGTGATGCAGGAGAATCACTCCACATCATCAAGCACCAACTATCCAACACGCCCAACTCGCGTTCAATGGAGAGGAGAGGCGCAATCCTCTCCCTTTCAAATTTTGAATTTTGAAATTGTATTAAATGTTGTAAGGCCGAAGAGCCAAAAGCCATGCATGTGCGCAGGCTTTAGATAAAGGTTGCCTTAAATGGTTGTAAGGCTGAGATCTAGATCCAATTTGGACTAGACATCCATTCAATTTAATTGAATGTAAATTAATGAGAGTTTGTGAGGATGGAGGGAAGGGCTCGAGGAGCCCCCTTTTGTGAAAAGATCTTCTTTTGTTTTTAAGTTAGTAAGGAAGAGAATAACAGAAAGGATAGGGAGAAGAGAGGGAGCCAAGACTCTGTTGTAGTCTGAGATCAAACACATTGTAATTAGACATTGATGTTAATACAAAGCAGTTTTTCCTTCATATGTGTTTTCTATGTGTTTATATGTCTTTTATGAATGTTGTGCATTCATTCATGATGTAGATGTATTTTAAGTTCCATCTACAGGATATAGATAGATTTTCCTATCGGTGAGTTCTTTGATTTCAGGTTTGGATTCTTTGTGGTTTCATGCAAGAGTGCATGATAGAGTATTGGGGTCTCTGAAAACCAGTGCAGGAGTGCACTTCTGAATTCTGTGGAATTTTAGACAAAGACATTCCAGGAGGGCGCACCAGCTGGAATCATTGACTCAAAGAGGAAGCCTCAAGGTTGCTGAACACCTTGAAGGAGAAACTGTGAATAGGAGAGCACATAGAGGAGAAGTAGAATTATTGAGAATTCTGTAAAGGTTCTTCCAGGAGGGCATTGAGCAAATGCACAGGATGCAATGAGGAGAACTCTATTTCGAGTTCAGTGAGAAGACAGAGTCACTGAGGATTCTGGAGAACTCTGCCAGGTGGGCATTGAGTTGGTGCAAGTGTGCACAGAAGGAACTCTTGTTTGATTTCAGAGAGAAGAGAAGTGTTGTGGGAGGAGACACTCATAGGGTTACTAAACACCTTGCAGGCTCAGTAAAGCGTGCTTGAGAAGGAAGTTTCCAGAGGTAACTTCCAACCCTTCAAGGAAGGAAAGGGACATATACACTTTGATTTCAGAGAAAAGGAATGCTCAAGGTAGAGCACAACTATCGTTAGATCAATTGCAGAGGCGAGTTCTAGGTCATTGAAGTCTATGTCCAGACACAAGCAGGAAATAACCTAAGGAAGAGAAATAGATCTGGGTCGTCAGATCTAGTGTAAAGGATTGATAGCCATCGGATCTAGAGGAAGGCACACAGAGTTTAACCTCTAGGAGGTTGCACAGGAGAGGAGAAGAAATGGACAATGGAGACGCTTCCAAGAAGAAGTGTCGAAATCCCATGAGTCATCGGATCCAACCAACTAGCGAGGAATTTAGGGATGAAGAGATTTGATAAGTGTAAGCTCAAGAGAGATAGGGGTCGTTGGATCCAATCCAACGAGAGCTGTTGGATCTCAGGCGTGAATTCCCATATCGAAATTTGGGGATTGTTGTGACAAGAGATTTTGGAGTCACTGCATCATGAACTCTCGGTTTGCGAAATCCTGAAAAGATCTTAGCCATTTCAGGAATTTGGGGATTCCAATACCAGGAGATCGAGAGTGAAGAGTTGCCTAAATCGCGAAGGGAGGATTCGCGAAAGGACCAGGACCGTCCATCAAGGAGGACACGTGGCGAGCAGTCAAGGTTTCGAGGAATCCCCGAAAGGATGTGGCCCGTCAATCCAGTGGGATCATAGCCATTGGTTCAAGTGGGATATGGACCGTTGATCTATCAGCAGAGAGATTTCGGCATTTCGTGGACCGGGGATTCGAAAGATAGAGAACAGGGATTGCTTGCGTCACGATTCCCCAAATCGTGAAAGTTGGTAGCCAAAGCCCATTAAGCCCTTTTCGGCATTTCGGGACCCGGTTGTTCGAGAGGCAAGGAGTCGGGAGACATGGAGTCCCGAATCATGAAATCGTGAAACGATCATGGTCGTCGATCGAGGAGGACACAAGACCGTCATATCTGGTTTGGGGAAGGACTAGGATTCCAGGTTTCAAGAGGCAAAGGGACGGGACTCTTGAATGTTGAAGTCCCGAACCATGAAAGGCACCTCTTGGCGTTAGCGCATGGTCACGAGGAAGTGGTCACATGGAGAGAGGTTAAGGGAGTAACTAAGAACGTCAACCCTTTTTCAGGTTTCGACAATTCGAAGGACAAGGATCCTGGGAGAGCTCGCATGCAGAAGTCCCGAAACCCCTAAACGTGAAAGGAGCGTTGTTTAGAACAGAGAAAGTCGTCCAAAGTTGAGCGCATGCATAGGTTTCTGAAGGTCTGTTCCAGGGAATTAAAGGGACCCGTGGATTTATTCAAGGGGTTCCAACAGGAACCCGAAGAGCCAATTCAGCTCAAAATTTGGAACGATCCAGAGACCGAGAGGTCAGTGGACCCTACTGAGGTAAGGGGTCTACATCATATTTCTGCAGCGTAATGTTATGCAAAGAGAATAGATCCTTCATCCTTCTCCTCCCTTCATTATATAGAGTTTCAAAGTCCCTTACTTTCCTAAAATATCATTTAATTAAGTTTTTAAAAATTAAATCCTAAAAATTCCTCCCCGTACAAGTGTCACCAATCCCCTTCATTCCTCCACAAATTAATTTCTTTAATTAATTAAATTCCATTATTTCCCTCACCCACCTAGAGTCACTCCTAAAATCACTCCTAGGTGTCCCCAAATTCTCTTACAGGTTTTAATGACTTTCCCCATTATCAATTTTCTAGTTCAGTTTTAAATTAGAAAGTTCTTAATGGTAGATACCTTACTAAGTTTGACTTTCTTCTTTTTCCCTTGGGTTTCCCTTTTCTTCTTATGTTTCCCTCTTTTCCTAGTTTCATAATTATTTTAGATTTCCCTCTTTCCCCTTTTCATTTAGGACTCAAATTGGCAGGTGTAGAAATTAACCCCCTTTTTCCCTTTTCCCTTTTTAGTTAATAATTTTAAATTATCATAAATAATAAAACAATTATTTCCCTTTTTTTAAATTTTACCCTAACACATTTTTATGAATCATTTAAATTGCTTACCCCCTTATT
>ML810284.1:64889-94063 GCA_009831015.1 Picea engelmannii
TTTTTTTTTTTTTTTTTAAATAGATAGATAAAATTTTACCACTAGCATAATTTAAACTCAGACCTTAAATTTTCGTACTGGACGACATTTTATTATGGAATTTGTTTTTAAAATTTCTTAATACATTATTCGTCCTAAGGCCATCTAGGTTCATTCATTTATCATCAACAACGTGACGTGCCCTTCAGGAAGCACTAGGTGCTCCAAGTGTGCCACTCACCTTAATTTGTTTCCCTTGAGCGACGTGCCCTTCAAGACACACTACGTGCTCCAAGCATGTCACTCACCTCTTTCCATTTTTCTTGCACTACGTTCCCTTCATGACGTACCACATGATCCAAGGGTACCACTCGCCTCTTGACTGACTTGGTAGACATAAAAAATGCTTGGAGTCAATACTCCACTAGGTGAACTTGTGGGAGACTAAGGGCCTCTAAGGAATAAGGCCCCCACCTTATTGCGCGCCCCTTAGAATCATCGCGAGTGATTTTCGCAGTCCGCTCTCATGTCATCGTGGATCCTCTCGAACTAGGTAAACGTTAACCTATAGTTCGAGCCACAATAGGAGTGATAGTAGGATGTGGCAAGGTTGTTATCCACACCTTTCCCTCAACATATTTGGTAGTCGTGCATGACCCCTTTACTCCACATGTGAGTCTGGTCGGCAAGCTATCGTCAACCTGCATCATCAATGAATCATGTCAGAATATATCCATATCATATCATCTAATCAGATGCATTAATATCACAATAAAACAATCAAACCCCAATGGTACACTCCCCAACTCGATTCAGAGTCCAAGGGGTTCCATCGATGCCTCTGCATCCTCGAGGTACAAAATCCTGCACACTTAGTAAAACCAAGTCAGCAACACCTGCCTATGTTAATGTAGTAAAACAACATGTCATAAACCCATAACACCTCGTAATCAAAATAAAATGTTTTAATAGCATAAATAATCTGGACCACTTGCGAGAAAGTGTTCTCAAATAATAAGTTCTCTCAGTGCGCAAGAGTGGGATGTTATAGTGTGTAATATGAGGTCGAAATCTATTGCATTGCAACAATTTTCTTCTATCCATCCTGTGAGTAATACACATATTATATTGGTGTAATTGTATCGATCAGATGTCATGGTGTGATAGTTTCCTTTGCAGATAATGTACTGTAGGGTTATAGTATGAAATAGAGGTTCAAATTATCATTTCAATAGAAAATGAATTCTGTCATTATTCAAGAATTAATCGAGATTATTTGTGAACCGTTGGATCATAGATCCAATACTCAGAAACTATTAGATTGAAAGTTCATTGTGAAAAAGTGTTGGATCGAGAGATAAACTTCGATCCTTGATCACCTTAGGATCAACGATCCTAATCGATTGTGCATTTGGAAGTGCTAGAGGTTTAATACAAGGTCCATCTCCCACAAAACTAAAGGAAAATACAATCGTGGTAAGTGGTATAATCAATGTGAAGTAGGCCATGGACTATAGCAGAAGGTCATGTGGAAATAAGAGTTAGCACCATATTCAATTGCATAAATATTCAATGGAATGTGTTTAAGTTTTAATACCTGGTTTTTAAGTATAAAGGATTTGATCATAATCCTTTGGCTACTTAAGGATAAGCCTCGATAAAAGTTGTTGTGATGATAGAGTATTGAACCATGTTTATAAGAATTATGGGAATCAAATTAGAGGCATTAGGGAAGTTCTATTGTTGGAACTGCATCAAAAACTTAAAACTTTGTTATCAGGGTGAAATCATGAAGACGGGTGTCTATTTTTCTTGTTTTATGAGAAAAAAAAACTATATTTTCATAAGTTCTTCAACTTCCATCATACAAAACTAATTTTTTTATTTAGAATTTCACTTTACAGTAAAAACAAAAATTATGAAGAATTTTGCTAGCTTTCCAATGACTATTTTTCAAAATTTTTTTTAATAAGATTTCATATGTCAATTTGACAATTGTTTAACAACATGTTCCTTAAACATGAAAGGAATGATAATGAGTTATTGTTTCCTCCAAAAATGTATCTGTTATTAAAATTATGTTTTTAACAAACGAAATATATTGCAACAATCTATAGAGACTCTATTTTATTATGACTATAATTTTTTATCTAACAGGTGAATATTATAATTTCTAGATTTTTTTGAAGTTGACCAAGACGAAAACATTGTAAATTTTAGACACATGTTTTCCTCCACCTTGTATCTAGCTTAATTTTTATTTAAAACTAAAATCTAAAAAAACCTTTTTGAAAAGAACAGTTTAAGGATTATGAATATAATTTTTTCTAATTTTTTCACTGTGTATTTTTAGAGATACAGATATTTCATTTCACTGAATCATATTGTCTGCTGAAAATATTATGTAGTGTTTTTTTTTTAAATTAAATAAAATTAGATAAAAATAATGAAAATGAAAACAAATTATAGGAATTGAAAGTAGATTCAATTTTTCAAATGTTGGTGTCATTTTCAAAACCAAATTCTGAGTATTTGCAGGAGTTTACAACCTCCAAAGTTTAGGTAAGCTTAGGGAAATTCTATGGTTTCTATTTACAGTCCTAATTTATTTTTTTCGGACGAAATAATATTTCGGCCGAAATAATATTTTGTCCAAAACAATATTCTTTCAGTCGAAAGACTAAATTCTAACGAAACCTGTCAAAACTAAACGGTTTCCATGGTTTTCGGCTGAAAAAACATTGTTTCTGCCGAAAGATAGTTGAGTGAATTCCGTCAGTTGGAAAAAATGAAAAGACATGTAGTATCGTTTCATTTCGTGCCAAATCGTATAAATATGCTTTCGACCAAGAACATTTAACACAATTCATCACTTGTTTGATGGTTTTCTAGAGCACCTCAACAAGGTTTCAAATCATCTTTTTGGTTTTTGTTGAATAAGGTAATTGATGTTTGTTCAAGTTTTTATTGGAATAACAATTTATATGTTGAAAGATAAATTTTGTGCATTTTTTCAAGGTGAAGTCTTTGTTGAATATATCTTTTATAGATAACTATAAAAGTCATGGGAAACAAAAGCTTGCGCAAGAGAAAATTTGATCGCACTTGAGATGATACTCTCCATAACAAACAAAGGAAAGATCATTATTGGAGAAAGAAACAAGAACGTGCAAATATTGAAGAAAGAAACAATGATAATGTAAATAGAGATTTTCAACAAGAAGAAGTCGAACCAGGCATGCATGCACACATTGTCTATATTAAAAGTATAGAATTCAAATTTAAAATATTGTTTAATATAATTGATTGTAATTACAATTTGATGTTTTTCAAAAAACATAAATGGATTTGTCTCATAATGTCGAAGAAGACGTTGAAACCGAAATTGAAGCATAAGATGTTGAAACCGAAAGTGAAGTAGAAGACGAATCACCTATAGGTATGTACATAAATTTAGATAATACAAGATGAACACTTGTATAGATAGCTTAGAGAATTTATGTTCGGGTTTTATTTTTTAATATAAACTTTAAAAAATATGTAGGAGAATCTATCAACATTGATGATGAAATATTAGAAAATGTTGATACTAACAAATTTGGGAAGAAAAAATCTAAGCATTATATAAGATATCGAACTAAAAATATATATAATACTTTTTTTAGAGATGAATTAGTAAAAATACAAGCTCAACTTTTACTCTATCTAATAAAGTCAAGAAAGTTAAAAGAAGTTACATCATTATTGGGTATTCAAAAGTCGAAAAAAGATACAAAGGAGAAACAAATTGTCTTTGACAATATAGCTAGTGTATTAAAAGCTTTTGGAAAATCTCGAAAAAAAGATGTCAGTGTTACATGTAGAGAGATACAAACAACAGTTGTTTCATCTAGAAACATAAAATATCGTTTGACATGTCACATGGAAACAATGATGGGAACATCAGGAAAAACATTGCACAAACATAGAAAATTTCGATTGAAAATAGATGCAAATGATGAACTGGCTTGTTGGACAATGATTTCTAGACAACCCTACAAAGATAGACTTGAAAAAAAAGTTAAAGAATTGGCCTGTAATTGTTGGTTGGAAGAATCTCGTGTTTCACCACATACAAGGGATGTGTTGTGACGAAGAATAACATTGAAACAATATTAAGAACATAAAAAAAATATGTTTCCAATGACACAAATAGAATTGTTCAATAAGTTCAAAGAAGAGCACAAATAAGTTAAAATTTCCATCAATACATTTGTCCAACAAAAACCATGGTTTGTTAGAACCATCACTGTTCGTGACACTTGTTGTTGTCATTTTCATGTGGAATTTGAGTTGTATTACGACACTTTTTTTTTATTTTGGTAAAACTTTATGGCCAAGTTCAGCGCATGCTTCGACATTCTGTGCTTTTATATCTGAAATTGTAACATCCCGCTCTGGCCCACTGAGAAAACATATTCTTTGAGGACACTTGCTCGCAAGTGATCTGGACTTTTATGATGTTAAACCATGTATCCTTGATTATGATGCGTTATGATAGATGACATGATGTTTTACTTCTTTGACGTAGATAGGTGCTATTGACTCAGTTTTATTGAGTGTGCAGGGTTTTGGACCTTGAGGATGCAGAGGCATCAGTGGAACCCCTTGGACTCCGGATTGAGTCAGGGAGTGTGCTATTTGGGTTGATTTATTTACTGTGATATTTTATTGATTTGATGATATGATTTTGACATGTTCTGACGCGATTGTTGATGATGCAAGCTGACAATAGCTTGTTGACCAGACTCACATATGGAGTAAAGGGGCCACACATGATTTCCAGAGAGGTTGAGGGAGAGGGGTCGACAACAGCCCTGCCACAGCCTACTAGCACTCCCACCGTCGCTCGAACTGTAGGTTAACAATTACCTAGTTCGAGAGGATCCACGATGCCATGAGGGTAGACTGCGACAGTTGCTCACGATGATTCTAAGGGGAGCGCAATAAGGCAGGGGCCTTATTCCTTATATCCCTTAGTCTCCCACAAGTTCACCTGGTGGAGTGTTGACTCCAGGGGTTATAGATGTCTACCAATCATTCAAGTTGGTGAGTGGCACCCTTGGAGCACATGGTGCATCCTGAAGGGCACGTCGCGCAAAATAAACACAAGATGACAACTGGCACCCTTGGAGAAGGTGGTGTATCCTGAAGGGCATGTTACAAAAAAGAAACACAAGTTGGCAAGTGGAACCCTTGGAGCATGTGGTGCATTTTGAAGGGCACGTCGCGCAAAAGAAATGAACGAGGCGAGTGGCACCCTTGGAGCACGTAGTGCGTCCTGAAGGGCATGTCGCATTGATGATGATGAAGAAACAAACCTAGATGGCCCTAAGACATTAACGCCTTAAGAAATTCTTACAATGAATTCCCTAAATAATTGTCACCCAGTTCAGAATCTAAACCTAAGTCTAAAACTTCTCTAGGGTAAAATTTTATTTAACCTTAAGAAAAATACCCAATAAATAAATAAATAAAAATAAAGATATAAACTAAAACCCACTTAAGTAATAATTTTAGTCTTCTTAAATTTAGTGGGTAAAACGAAGAGAGGAATAATTTAATTAAAATCCGTGGTTTTAAATTGTAAAGAGGAAATAAAGTATTTAACTTGTGGAAGTATAAAAAGATTTTAAATTAATAATAAAGGGAAAAGAGTACATAGTGCAACTGCAATTTTGGCTCTAATAAAAAGAGGAAAGAAGGGAATAGTAAGAATTAGAAAACTAAGTAATGGAGGAAACATAATAAAGGAAAGTGGGGAACTTATGGTAAAAAGCGAGGTCAACATAGTATAGAATCAACAACTAAGAACCTTCTAATTTGAGCTAATTTAGCAACATCATTTTTGGGGAAAGTATTTAAAACATGTAAGGAGATCTAGGAACACCTAGGAGTAAATTTAGGAGCAATTCTAGGTGGGTGAGGGAATTGAGGCAATTAATAAATTTAAAGAAAATAGTTAATGGAGAAAAGAGGGGGATGGACGACACTTGTGCGATGGAGAATAATTAGAATTATTTTTATTAAAACTTAAATTAATTGTGATTTAGGGAAAGTTTCAGGTTCAAAAAACTCTATAAAAGAAAGGGAAGATGAGGAAGAAGGGGATCGACTGTTAGCGTAACGTTACGCTGCCAGATTTTTGACTTGACTGATTACTTGTGAGGAGTTGGGATTTTTCAGCTCGGATTGGAGTGGTAGCTCGGCCTTGCGAGGCGAGCTGGGAAGCTAGACATACCATCTGGATAGTGTGTGGCCCCTTTGCGGTTCAAGGGGCTAAGGGGGAAGCAGAGTACCCCTAGTGATTGGCTGGGAGGTATCGGTGAGGTCTCAGCGATCGGCGAGTAGGAGCGACATAGAGCGCACATAGGTCATCGAAGCGGGATTTAAGGCAACGGTATGCTCATGTATTTAGTAGAGTAGAATGCATAGTTGTTTACTTTGGTGATTATGATTGTATTATTGTAAAAATGTTGATTCAACTGTTGTAATTAGATAAGAGATGGAACTGGAATAAATTATACTTCATCTATTGCGTTGTATCATTAAAACGGCTACCACTGTGGTTGTCCTTGGTAGTTGATGTCTTATGTTGGTTGTGTGATTTTACCTGAAATTTTTTTGTTGGCGCAACTTTTCTTTTCTCACACTGTGCGTTTTTACCTTGCTGAATTTTTCTTCATGCCTTGCTGATAAAACCTCCTACTGTGTGTTCTCCCACTGCTCTTTTGCGTTTACCTTTGTCTATGTTTATGATCTTCTATCTCAGCGAAGTGAATGATGCTCTAGCAGTCGGCAAGCTTTTCCGGAATTCCATTTAAAAATCTGCTCCTGTAAATTGTATCTGGGCTTTTTGTTTTTTTTTGTATGGTTACAGTGATGTTGTTTCAAGAAAATTTTGTTTTGGGTAATTAGTTCTGAAATTTTGGTTTTGGCAAATTCATTTGCATGTTGTGGGTTGCTGGTTATTATATGGAATTAAAGCTGAATTGATTTTGTTCTGGCAATAAGGGATTGGCATTTTTGTTTTTGAATATTCGTCTCTGAGATTTTCTTTTTTGTGGATTCGGGGTTCAAACGGCCTGTTGGGGTCGTTCTTCCATCGGGACCATTCCCAGGTTACCAATGTGGTAATTTCTGATTTTAAATGACTGTCTGTTGTCCTAGGAGGGGCGTTTCCATTTTGATTCTTATGTGGGCGTTGATTTCTATGCGGGCGTTGAATTTACTGTGGTCATTTCTATTCTGGAGGCATTTTTCTTTTTCCTGTGGGTGTTTTGATTTTTATGTGGGAGTTTTGATTTTTATGTGGGCGTTTTAAATCCACTGTGGGCGTTTTAAATCCACTGTGGGCGTTTTAAATCCACTGTGGGCATTTTAAATCCACTGGGGGCGTTTTAAATCTACTGTGGGCATTTTAAATATACTGTGGGCGTTTTAACTCTACTTTGGGCGTTTTAAATCTACTGTGGGCGTTTTAAATATACTGTGGGCATTTTAACTCTACTTTGGGCGTTTTAAATCTACTGTGGGTGTTTTGACCTTCTTTTTAACTTTCAATGACAACCAAGAGATGGCTAGGTGATTCCAATGCTTGTGTAGATACAAAGGGTAATACATCACCATCTTCAACTAGTATCTTATCCAAAGGTTTTAATATAAGCTCATCTTCAACTAAATGCTTGTGTAAATACAAAGCGTAATAGATCATTAACAAGGGACAATGATCTATTTGATCAAGTTCTTGTGTAAATGAGGCTTTGACATGAAATTTTGATGTCATTTATCAGTTTCACTATCAATTGAAAGTGATTGTTACATATTTCAGTGAATCTATTCTGTAAGTTGAGGGAATGACTTCATTGAATATACTACCTATGTTTCAAAGTTTGTTTCTATTTATAATAGTTTTATAATGAATATCATTATTTTTGCGTTTCCTAGTAGCCTTGTCACACCCCGAGAATCAAACCTTCATAAAGTTTGACTTCTGCAAGTTCTTGGCAAATACAATGCACCAACAATTTTTAAATTTTAGGGGTACCGAGTCATTTAGGTACCAGTCTCACTTGATATGTATGTTAATCCATTAAAACTACTCACATCTGGGTTATTTTAGGTCTAGGATGGTGAATGACCAACTAACATGTTTCTCTCCCAACCATTGAGTGGTTGCCTATGGGAAGAGATCGTGTAAAATATTTTATGTAAGTGAAGGTTTTTTGCAGTATGTAAACTCTTTTATGTCTATATTAGGCTTTATTATCCAAAATGAATTATTTTTTATAATTATTCCTTTAGTCAAAGGGTCACTACAATTTCAAAACAACACCAAAGTGGGAGATTGGTTCCTTTTTGAGTAGTTTTCTATGATAAGAGTCTATGGTTTGGAAGAGAAGCAATATCAAAAGTGAGTGTTGAATTTGGTTCTTCTAGAGACTAATAAAAGTGAAATTCAGTCAATTGCTGACTAAAAAGCCAAGCATATTACATTAAATGTTGATCGGATGAATTTCAAAGAAAAACCAAATCTACACAAGTGTTTCTATTCTAGAGGTTGAGGGAATGACTACAATGAATATACTAGCTATGTTTCAGTATTTGTTTTCTATTTGTTGTGCTATATTAATGCAATTTTCCATAACATATTACAATGTAATATGCCATAACATATATTACTATATAACATATTACATTGTAATATTTGATAACATATTACAATGTAATATGTCATAACATATTACAATGTAATATGTAATATGGCATAACATATATTACTATATAACATATTACATTGTAATATTTTATAAAATATTACAATGTAATTATATGTTAGATTGTAACATATTATTTCCTAGTAGCCTTGTCACAGCCCGAGAATCAAACCTTCATAAGGTTTGACTTCTACAAGTTCTTGGCAAATACAATGCACCAACAATTTTTAGATTTTAGGGGTATGAGGTCATTCAAGTACCAGTCTCACTTGATCCATATGTTAATCGATCAAAACTACTCACATATGGGTTATTTTAAGTCTATGATGGTGAATGACCAACCATCATGTTTCTCTCCCAACCATTGAGAGGTTTCCTATGGTATGATAACATGTCACCGGTGAAGGTTTTTTGCAGTTTGTAAACTCTTTTATGTCTATATTAGACTTTATTATCCACAATGAAGTATTCATTATAATTATTCATTTAGTCAAAGGGTCACTACAATTACAAAACAACACCAGAGTGGGAGACTGGTTCCGTTTTTAACAGTTTACTATAATAAGAGTCCATGGTTTGGAAGAGGAGCCATATCAAAAGTAGTGTTGAATTTGGTTGTTCTAGAGACTAAAAAATGTGAAAATCAGTCAGTTGTTAACTATAAAGCCAACCATATTACATTAAATGTTGATCAAATGAATTTCAAGGACAAGCCAAATCTACACAAGGAGGTCACTCATTTCTTACACAAAGATGTGACCAAGACTCGTGACAATATGAAGAAATTGAAATAGGCATTAATCAAAGTGGAGAATTAGATTCAAGGAAAGATAAAGTAGTTACTATAGAAAGGAATTCAGTAAAATAATATTTATAACTTATGATACTCTAATATTACATAAGTAAAAATGGATTTATAAATTGAATTCCTAAAGATTTGAAATTTTTATAAAATACAAAACGTTTGAAATTTGTATGAATTTTTTATAAAATAAAAAACGTTTGAAATGACTGTGACTTGGCTGGGGGGAACAAGCCATGTATCCAAGCCATGGGAATGCCCATGGCTTATCCACAAGGTTTCTCCCCCATGGCCAAGTCAAAGCCAATTTTAATAAGAGATTATATATGCACAGAAAAACAGGGCATTTGAATCTAAATCTTTAACATCAGAGTGAGAGATAGTTGATTCGGCTCCTGGTCGACTTCTTAGGAACAAACTAATCACTTAAATGCTTACTCTATTCTTAATATTCTATTATTAAATGTCCATATCAGATTTAAAAACTTAATATTTGATTGTTAAATGTTTATATCAAATTAACTAAATCCATATTGCTTATAAATTATTTATTAATTTCTATATCAAATTCCCATTTTTAAGTAAATCCATATTGTTTATAAATTTAATGTTTGTGTGTATAATGAACATATAAACATTTAATTTTTAAAATTTTCTTCCTATTTGATTTTTAAATTTTATAAAAAAATATATTAAAATGTATGTTTTAAATTTTTTTCATTGTATGTATATTTTACAAATATTCCTTTACAAATTATAAGATAGACAGTAATGTACATTAAAAGGAATTCCAAAATCGACAATCTGTAAAATAATATTTATAACTTATGATACTCTAATATTACATATGTAGAAATGGATTTATAAATTTAATTCCTACAGATTTGTAATTTTTATAAAATAAAAAACATTTGAAATAAAAACTTGGACAATTTGAATTTTTTATGAAATTTTTATAAAATACAAAATGTTTGAAATGACTATGACTTGACCGTGGGGGGCCATCTATGTGGCCGACTGCTCAGGCATAGACTAATCACTTAAATTCTTAATCTATTCTTAATATTTGAATGTTATATATTGTTTATAAATTATTTATTAATGTCTATATCAAATTCCCATTTTTAAGTAAATCCATATTGTTTATAAATTTGTTGTTTGTGTATAATTTGAACATATAAACATGTAATTTTTAAATGATTTTATAATTTGAACATATAAACATGTGTATAATTATAAATTATCAAATGATTTTGTATGTGTAGGACATGTGAAGCATAGGGGGAAATTTACTTGCCTAGTATCATTAGGTCTCACTAGATGGTTTCAAGATGTGTTTTGTCAATCTAATCCAAATATAAATGAATCTTAGCAATGAATATTTCTTTCTCTTGTTATTAAATGAAGAACACAGAAAAATGCAAAACTTGGTGTGAATTACATAGTCATGTTAATCATTGAGTTTTTCAATGATTTTTTTTTTTGAGGCCTCAACTAAGGGAGCATATATCTGGGAATCAAATCCAATATAGGGCCATCCCTGCCCAAAGTAGTGTGGTTGGATGAAATATATTCCATGTTATTTTCCTTGCATCAACTATCAAAGGTATTGTCTCCTTGGAAAAATTGACATTCGTAAATTCAAGGTGTCTAAGGGATTGAGGGAATTTTATCCTTGTACATGCAACAAACATAACATATGCATTCACTTGTTGAGAAGTGGTGCAATGGTATTCAAGGTTTTATAGATCATGGGATCCCATGGATTTTATTTATAATATGAGAATCCCATCTAATAAGGACATCATTTCATGTGTAGGACTCCTTCAATCAAAGTTATTGTCTCCTTGGGAAAATTGTCATTCGTAAATGCAAGGCGTCTAAGGTATTGAGGGAATTTTATCCTTGTACACGCAACAAACATACCATATGCATTCACTTGTTGAGAAGTGGTGCAATGGTATTCAAGGTGTTATAGATCAAGGGATCCCATGGATTTTATTTATAATATGAGAATCCCATCTAATAAGGACATCATTTCATGTGTAGGAATCCTTCAATATCCTCAATATTTTGAATAAACTTTATAATCTAATTTCATTATTAAAACGATACAACCAATATCTTATATCATCATAATATTTTGAATACATTTTATAATCTAGCTTCACATTATTAAAAACCTACAACCAATGTTTTGTAGCATCAAGTGCAAAAAGATTGAAAACAACATAACTTATGAAAGAGTTAATACAATTTAACGGTAAACAAGGCATTGTAAGAAACTTTGTAAGCTAAACTTTGTAAGAAACTTATGATACTCTAATATTACATATGTAAAAATGGATTTATAAATTGAATTCGTAAATATTTGAAATTTGTATAAAATTCAAAACATTTGAAATAAAAAGTTGGATAGTTTGAAACTTTTATGAAATTTTTATAAAATACAAAACGTTTGAAATGACAGTGAGATGGCCACGGGGAGCCACCTATCTGGCCAATCCGTGGGCGTGCCCACGGCTTGGCCATGTCCACGGCTTGGCCATAGGGCTGTCCCCCCACGATCAAGTCACAACAAATTTTAATAAGAGATTATCTATGCTTAGAAAAGTAGGGCATTTGAATGTAAGTCTTTAACACTAGAGTGAAAGACAGTAGATTTGGTTCCTATCCGACTGACTAATCACTTAAATGCTTACATTATTCTTAATATTTGATTGTTAAATGTCTATATCAAATTAAAAAACTTAATATTTGATTGTGAAATGTCCATATCAAATTAACTAAATCCATATTGTTTATAAATTATTTATTAATGTCTATATATATCAAATTCCCATTTTTAAGTAAATACATATTGTTTATAAATTTATTGTTTGTGTGTATAATTTAAACATATAAACAAGTAATTTTTAAATTGCCTTTCTATTTTATTTTTAAATTTATTAAAAAATAATTACATATATATGTTTTAAATATTTTCCATTGTATGTATATTTCACAAATATTCCTTTACAAATTATAAGATAGACAGCAATGTACAACAAGGAATTCCAGAATCAACAATATGTAAAATAATATTTATAACTTACGATAATCTAATATTACATATGTAAAAATGGATTTATAAATTGAATTCCTAAAGATTTGAATTTTTTATAAAATAAAAAACGTTTGAAATTAAAACTTGGACAGTTTGAGAGTTTTATGAAATACAAAACATTTGAAATGACTGTGACTTGGTCGTGGGGGGCCAACCATGTGGCCAAGCCATGGGCGTACCCATGGCTTGGCCGCAAGACTACCCACGCGGCCAAGTCACACCCAATTTTAATAAGAGATTATCTATGCACAAAAAAGCAGGGCATTTGAATCTAAGTCTTTAACACCGAATTGAAAGACAATAGATTTGACTCATGGCTGACTGCTCTAGCATAGACTAATCACTTAAATCCTTACTCTATTCTTAATATTTGATTGTTAAATGTCTATATCAAATTTAAAAACTTAATATTTGATTGATAAATGTCTACATCAAATTAACTAAATCCATATTGTTTATAAATCTATTGTTTATGCACATATAATTTCAACATATAAACATGTAATTTTGAAATTGTCTTCCTATTTTATTTTTAAATTTATTTAAAAAATAAATAAAATATATGTTTTAAAAAATTTCCATATTATATATATATATATATATATATATATATATATATATATATATATATATATATATATATATATATATATATATATATATATATATATACAGATTTATTTGTAAATATAAGAACATATTTATATTTTAAGAAATACAAGAACATGTTTATATTTGCAAGAAATATAATTGATTAAAAAGATTAAGATGATGTTCATCGGATAATATTTCAATATAACCAAAAGAACAAAAAAATATTTCTATGCATAAATTTATTTGAATTAAACCACTTAGAAAATTATGTGGTCAAACAATAGACCAGAGCTATTACCAGTCAATAACATATTGTCTTTAAATCTAAACCAGACCAAAACAAATGCGCACATACCAAATCTAAAATATAAATACTAATTTTAACAAATTTAAAATAAACATAAAGATTTATTCTATGTGTACCAAACTATATAACACATTTAGGCACATAATTTTATAACACTTTTATAATCCGAATGTACAAATATTAACAAATGTACAAATATTAACAAATTTCAAATAAACATAAAGATTTCTTTTACCTTTACCAAACTATATAACACATTTATGCACATAATTTTATACCACTTTTATAATCTGAATGTAATCTTTTGAACTATTACACATCATAGTAAATTCATTTTAATTTTGGATTAAATAAATATTCACATAATGTTTTAGATGTAGAAAGATAGAGGGTTAAGAATGAACTATGCGAGTTTATTTTTATTTTATTTTGAGTTTTATAAATATCCTCACATCTCTTTTGGTTACTCGTAGACAAGGCATAAGGGAAATAAAACTCTTATTTTTTCCAGGCAAGATAATTTTTTATTTTTAAAATTTGAATTATTGGATTCTGTACCAATCCAAATTCAGAAAAAAAATTAAAAACAAATTCTGGCATGGGAACTAAAGAACTATTGGAATCTTTCAAAGCATATAAACCCATCAAGGCAAGACAAGCCTATGGTCTAAAGGGGCACTGTGGCATTAGCCTATTGATTTTTGAGGTTTCCGCAGTTGGCTACTTCGAGGCAAACCATTTACAGAAAGATTTCTAAAAATAAGGAAGAGGTCAAGCTCACTGGGATCGACGTGGAACGTTGAATCACGCTACTGTTGCAAAACGTATATTATATGTCTATATGGAAAAAAGGAGGACATGGAAAAAATGAACAAACACCTGGGTTTTTAATATTTTCATTGTTAAACAATTATGTAATTAGTGTTCAGCTAAAACAATTTAGTACTTGGATATAAGTAGTTTTGGTTGAAACATACGTCCTTCTAACATCAGAATTTGATGTTGGCTGATCCGGTAGTGGAAGGGATAAGTATGACTATCACTTGTAGTGTGACTTCCCTGCGGGGAACTAGCCCTATGGCCAACTCGTTGGTGTTCCCACAGATTTCCTATAGGGGCCGCCATATAAATAAAAATTAAAAATAAATATAAAAATTAAAATAAAAAATTAAAATTACAATTAAAATTAAAAATTAAAAGCACGACATATAAATTAAATTTAAAAATTAAAAATTACAGTTAAAGTAAAACTTATAAAGAAAAATTAAATTTAAAGGTTTTCGGCTTACCTGAAGCTTGGCCTGCTCGACCACCCACCAACACAAAAACCTGACCGCCTATAGGAGTGTCTGCCAACATGATGTTTGTGCCAACACAATGTCTACGCCAAGCCACGGTCACTCACAGTCACTCACTCACAATCATTCACTATCACAATCGGGAAGAGATGAGAAAAACATTACATTTACGATGTGTTGTTAATATATAAACAATTTTTTGGCCGAAATACCTTTTCGGCCGAAAACATATTTCGGCCAAAATTATGTGTTATCACATGATTCTGAATGAACTTGTCAAAGGCTTGTCGGTTTGTGGTTTCTACATAAGTCTGTAATTTTTCCTTGTCTTTATCCTTTTCGAATCGAAAATTCTTAAGTTTGTCCCCTTTCGGCATGTAAAGTCATCTTCTATGTGCCCTTGTTCATTTTTGTGCCCTTGTTTCCCTCAATATCTTAAACAAAATAAATCCCATCCCCAATCCCCTCTATTTTTCTTCGAGGACGAGAACTCGCCTCTTGCATTCCATTCACTAGTCTCCCTATTTTCTCCACTCTCACTCAGTCATCCAAATTCTTGATCATGCAGGCCACAGCCATGAACACAAAGCGTAACTTTCCTAACAGTCTATTTTGGAATACAAGCATGAGTAGAAGGAAATTTTAATCTTTTAGTGGTGGAGATTCCAAGATTAGTCTAGATCAGTGGCTCACGGGTGTTCGAGAGTGCAAACTTGTCTGAAGTATAGCGCTAGAGAAAAAGGTCCCGAAGTGAATATGAGTCATTAATCTTAAAGGGGACAGGTGGTTGTTGATCCAATCCTTCGGGGGAATGAACTTTGGAATATTTGAAATGAGAAGTGCATAGAAATCCATAAGAGCCGAAGCCCAAAGTCCCGAAGAGCCAAAGACGTCGAAGAGTCGAAGTTGCGGAAGTTGTCAAAGTGAGCGAACGCCCGAAGTCCTGAAGGCCCAAAATGTATATGAGTGATTGATCAACAAGAGCCACGTGTCGTCAGGTCCATAGCTCCGGGTAAGAGTGCATGGAAGAGTAAGAGAGATTTGAGTTTTGGTTTTCTCGGAGTGGAGAGACTTGAAGTGGATCTCGGCCATCAAAATACAGAATGCCATGCGTCATTAGATCTATCATTCCGAGAGTTTTAAAATGACAAAAGCATCGAACATCCCGAAGACCTGAAGTGTTGAAGTGCCGAAGCACGTGACGCACTCTCATTAGGCATGACGTGTGGAAATATTTCCAGGTCATTTGTTTGTGTCCATGTCACCCTCCTTATCATGAAACATCAGTAGATGTGACATCATATGACATCATATGGACCACAAATCAACAGAACATGTGGCATAAATACATGAGCTTCGGCTAAAGGCTCGAGGCAATCCTCAGTCATTCGATTCATGAGGACTTGCGTCAGTATATCTCCATCTTCGGGTAAAATATTTTGGAATCCTAGGTTTGATATTTGATTCTCCCAAAGCCCGAAGACACAAAGTGATTTCATTCGTTTATCTCTAGAGGGCCATGCATCATTAGATCCATGGCTCCAGGTAAAATCACTTGGAAGCCCAGTTTTGAGATTTGATTTTCTCATAGTCCAGAGACCCAAAAAGAATCTCAACCATTGATCTTAGGGATCCACGCATCATTATATCCCTATCTCAGGAGAATTTTCTTGGAGCAAATAAAGTTTTACTATTGAAAGGCTCGAAGCCCAAATCGTGAAGCAGATCTCGACCATCGATTTGAAAGGGGAAGATATGATCCATCAATATAAAAGGCGCTAGAGCTGGGTCATCGATCAAGAAGCCTCATCTTAGATCACAATATCAATGGTCGCGCTCCATTATGCGGTCGGAAAGTGAACAGGGTAAAATCATGAAGATGGGTAACACTTTTTCTTGTTTTATGACAATTGTTTTTAAATTTTAACACGTTCTTCAACTTCCAGTAAAAAAAGGAATTTTTTTTTATTTAGAATTTTACTTTACTGTAAAAACAAAACTTGTGAATAATTTTGTTAGCTTTATACTAACTATTTTTCAAATTTTTTTTTATTGAGATTTGATATGTCAATTTGGCAATTGTTTGACAGTAAGTTCCTTAAAAATAAAGGGAAAGATAATAAGTTATTGTTTCCCGCAACAATGTATCCATTATTAAACTTTTGTTTTTGACAAATGAAATATATTACAACAATCTACAAAGACTCTATTTTGTGATGACTATAGTTTTGAATCTAACGAATGAATATTATAATTTCTATAATTTTTTGAAGTTGACCAATCTAAAAAAGTTACAGATTTTAAACAAATGTTTTCCTCCACCATGTATCTATCTTGACTTTTACTTACAAGTAAAATCTAAAAATACTCTTTTGAAGATAACAGTTTAAAGATTATCAATATAGATCTTCCATAATTTTCCACTGTGTATTTTTAGAGATATGGATTTTTCATTTCACCGAATCATAATCTCACCTAAAAATATTATGCAATGAATTTTTTTATAAACTTAAATAAAATTAGATAAAAACAATGAAAATGAAAACAAATTATACCCAATGAAAGTAGATTCCATTTTTAAAATGTTTTTATCAACTATAAAACTAAATTATGAGTATTTGTAAGAGTCTGATACCTCCAAAGATGAAGTAAGATGGAGAGAATTTGCAGTTTCCCACAAACAATCCCATTTTCACGTTTTCGGCCGAAACCTAGTTTTTAACGGAATCCGTTAAAAATAAACGTTTATGCTGAAAATTATTTGGAAAAAATATGCTTACCAAAGGAAAACAATTCATCCTAAAAACATTGTACATGAATTTCGAGGGAGCCGTTAAATTTGACGTGCAAATTTTCGGTCGAAAAAAATTAATAGCAACATTTTTTCGACCGAAAAATTGCCGCTAGGAATTTTGGAGACCCAATTGTCACGAAAGTGTTACCCATCTTCATGATTTTACCCCGCACATTTTAAAATTTCAAGGGTGGGCCACAATCGGAACCGTGGCTTTTAGAAAGGGACACGTGGCGGTTCATGGTGAATTGCGGGGACAAAATAGGTTTTCTTTCAAACCACCCTTGGTCATGCCCACAATCACGCAATTATGTAGGGTCATGGACCTAGGTCACATTGAAGAAGGAGAAGGGGAAATGGAGTTATCCCCCGAGCCCTAGATAGCCAAATGAGTGGAAATTGTTAGCATAGACAGGTGGCACCCTTATGGTCTTGGCACGTGGTCGTTCCCTGAGCATTAAATCTCGTTCAATCTCTGAGGAAAGGAAATTAATGAAAGTAGAGATGGTGGTTGAAACCTTATCTCACCCATAAATGGAAGGTATGGAATTCTCGGTCATGGGGACTGAACCGTCAGCCTGTGGTACCCTTGTGGGCATATTTTCCTGCAAAACCCATGTTGATCTGAGCTTGCTTTTGACAGAGGGGAACACATTCATTTTGACAGAAGAACTCGTCGACACAAAAATTTGATTGTAGTGACCAGGTCACACTCTTGGTAGTGGCGTATTCTTCTGAGTATAAATAGATAGTTTTAATATTTTATTAAGGTTGTCAACTACTTGAGCAGAGCTCCCTATTTTGTAATGTTTTGATGCCAGAACTGTTCTATGGTTATGTATCAAATTTGAGACTTTCACGTTAATAGAAGTCAACTTCTTTTCATCTCTCTATAAAAACTGTGCTAAAACACTCAGGCATGGAGGATCCAGTCGAGGATTGTTATGTTGTTGTAGTGTAGGTTTGATTACAATGGTACCATGACGAGGTTTAGTCATCTCCCTTGTTATCTTTCTCCCTCTTACACTAAATGGCTCAAGGATCAAGGATCCATTCGAGTTGTTGTAGCTGTATTGTGATGTAGGTTTGATCATTGTGTTGTTGTGACTGTGTTGTTTGGACATATTTCAATGTCTGAAGCTTCAGCTCAAGAGTGATCTTGAGTCTAAGTTTTCCTTCTCCAAGTTGCTTGAAGCCCTGATGCTCATAGAATTCTTGTTCACCTTTCTCAGTAAGTCTTCCCTATGCTCACACTTAAACTCAATTCCTTGACTGAAGTTAATGTGGCCCTAACTTCCCTATGCATTTCTTGTCTAGTTTCATGTTGAACATCATTCATATATTGAGTTCTGTCCATTGATCTCCACTCATATAAAACCAACATCCACCAAAAATGCTGATGGGTACTAGGCTTATCCTCCCACAATCTGAGGGTGAATCTCAATGATAACATTCTTGGCATCATTGTCGGGGAACGAATTGAAGACATTTCTCTGGGTAAGAATGACAAAGAAATTTTCACTCGACTATTTCACTCGTAGCTCCGAAAGGCAGACACATGAGGTCTACTCCACAATTGCCTCTGGCTACAACTGAAGCTAACCCAGAGAAAAGGAAAGACCCCTCAGGAAGGTACTTCAACTGTTGTACCAGGTGATCCAGTTAATTTTCTTAACCCCTCTTTAAAAACTCCATTAGTTGTTTCTAATTCACTTGTTATATCGTCTGCTAGGGTTTCAAGAAATTTAAATTTTGGGATTTTTCTTATTGATTTCTCTCCTCCTAGTCTCGGTGTGGAAACAGAAATATTTGACACCCCTATTTCCCCTGAAGTCATACAATGGTTTAGACCTAGAACCATGGAATACTTTCCCACTATGGGCTTTACTACTCATCCTCCTATTAAAATTGCAGCATTTACAGAAGGAAAAACCTTTTTTCCCTCGAGCCCCGTAGCCTTTTCCCCCAATACCCAGTCATTTCCTTTTCCCCCCAGGAGCTCATTCCCAGTCTTACCTGTCCAAACTCCATATCCCCCTAATTCTCTTCCAGTTCACATCCCAATGGCAGGTTTTAATCCTCCCATAGACATGATGGCTGACATAGTGGCTACAAGATATTCCCTTCTTGTCTTACCTCAACCTTTGAATAATCTCTTGGTCGAAGGATACCTTAAAGAGTTTCCCAAGTTCATAGGGGAGAAATCATAATTGTCGAAGAACACCTTGAATCCTTTTACATTTTTTCAGATAATTGTGTCATTGTAAACGAAGATGTATGGATGAGGGTTTTTGTTCATAGCCTCGATGGTGAGGCTAGGATATGGTTCAGGAGCTTGTCCCCTAGATCTATTGATGGGATTCAAGCCCTAGATGATACATTTTTAATACATTGAGGCGATAAAAAATATTTTCTCTATTATATTACGGAGTTTGGGGTGCTTAAGAGGAAAGAAGGGGAATCTATTTCAGATTTCTCAAAAATATTCAATAGGATGTATGGTAAGATTCCCCTTGAAATTAAACCTATTGAAACCTCGGCCAAGATTACCTATGCTAGTTATTTTAACCTTGAGTTTTTCCTCCTGTTGAGAGAGAGAAGGGCCAACTCGTTGGTTCATATGCAAGATGCAACCCTTAAAGTAGAATCTAATATACTGGCAATAGACAAACTCATAAGAAAATCCGATAGAGACAGGAGAAGAGGTAAATCTGAAGCTTGAGCCTCTGATTCCTCTGTTGCCCACCCCCCAAAAGATGAAAGCTTCAGGCTGATAAAATCACTTTCTGCTAAGGTGGAAAGGTTGAAGTTGGAAGCCAAGCAGAGCTATAGGTATCCCCAAAATGATGATAATAGGGGTAGCTTCAAAATACCAAACAATTCCCCCCAAATCATTCAAAGAGATCAAAGGAACAGAGATAGTGATGATCATAAAATTCAAGCTCCTCTCCAAAATAACCTTGTTACCGACGAAGAAGGAGAGGAAGAAGAGCTTGATCCTAAAATTCATTGTCTTGGGGTCACCTCCTCATTTCCACATTTAACCCAAACTACATATGATGAGACTCTCATGCATAGTTAATTAAATGAGTTTAGTAAAGGGGAAAAGGCCATCAACAATCCAAATAGATATAATCTGAGGCCAAAAAAGAAAGAGGGGAAGCTTGATATTTTTTAGCATCATACCAGAACTAGGAATCCTTCTAAAAAGGTGGCAGACAACAGTAAAGAAAAGAGGGTGCAAGAACCCACATCAGTGGTCAAAATACGTATCCCAGAAGTGAAGGAAATTCTAAAGCCTCCTTCATATTCTAGCTTTGTGCATGAGATCCAAAATATTAGGATCCTTGTCCCTCTTTTAGAGTTGGTCAAGTGTGAGGAATTCCGAATTTTCCTCTCCAAAGTTTTGCAGTGCGAACCTTCATCTCATCCCGCAGACTCAATGAACCTCCAAGATGAAAATCCAACTATCATACTAGGGCCTTTGGTAGAAGACAAATATGATTCCTCACCTCCCTTTTATACATCATTGAACATACAAGAAAAAGTGTTACACAATTGCTTTATGGATTCAAGAGAATCTCACAATATTATGACTAAACTTTTCATGGATGAGTTGGGGTTGGAAGATAAAAAAAACTACCATTACCTGTATTCATTCAATTCCAGGAAAGTGAAATTCCTTGGGGTTATTAAAGACCTGGTCATCTCCTTGTTCCAATTGCCAATGAAGAGTGTGGTATGGATATAGTGGTAGTTGATGTCCCTCCTAAGTTTGGGATGAGTTTGTCTAGAACATGAATAAAAAGACTAGGGGGAACTTTGAATATGGATCTATCATATGCCACCATTCTTGTGTTCAGAGGGGAACATAGAAGGCTTTATAGATAAGTACAACTTGCCTACATTATCAGTGATGAACCCAATCCCATCAGCCACCCCATTTTCTTGATTGATACTGATTTAGGAACCAATATTTTTCATCTCTCTGATGTTCCTCAACCACCTATTGAATTAGAAAGTATACTATTACCTTTCACAAAGAGCATCCTCCCAAGACCTCTGTGTGGAAAATGTTTCTTGATGGAGCCTCTTCTAAGGAAAGTGTTGGTGCTAGAGTAGTTTTTATTTACCCCACCCAAGAGACCATATCTCTGTCCTGCAAGTTGGAATTTGAAACAATAAACAATGTGGCAGAATATGAGGCTCTTGTCTTGGGTTTGAGAGTTGCCAAAGACATGAAAATTGAGGAGCTAGCAGTGTTTGGAGACGTTGAGATGATTGTTCATCAAGTCATAAGTATGTATCAGGATAAGCACCTAAGGTTAAGGGTCTATTCAAATGAGGTATGGGATATGATTAACATTTTCTTCTTGGATTTTAATATTTCATTTTCTCCAAGGGAGGATAGCTTTGTGCCATATTCCTTGGCGGTCTCAGAAAGTAATTTTAAGGTCCCTTTTCCCCCCAAACTCAAATATGAGGTGGAGATAAAATACATACCCTCTATTCCTGACAACATCAAACATTGGAAGGTATTTGAGGATGATATTCAGATAAACAAGTTCCTTGAGACTGTGGATGAATTTTCTGGTATGCATATCGACCAGGAGCAGGATTATGAAGAAATCCCTCATGTTGATGTTTTTACAAATAAGATTGCTAACGATAATATTGTTCAGTTTCCTAGCATCCATATTCCAAAGGGTATTGTCCCTTTGGAGATATTGTTTGACAGAGATGATGTTGTTGTAAAGGTTGAAGGATCAAATGAAGAGGCTGTTGTGACTGAATGCAATCTAGGAATGGAGGAGGATCCCAAATGGGTCAAATTGTCTAGTAGCTTGTCGAAAGAACAAAGGGATGAGTATGTTAGACTCTTGAAGGAGTTCACTAATTTATTTTCTTGGACATACGAGGATTTGAGACCCTATGACCCCAACATCATTTAACACAAAATTCCTTTGAAAGAAGATGCCAAGATTTTCAAGCAAAATCTTAGAAAAATAAATCCCATGATGTTGTTGATTATGGAAAAGGAAGTCAAGAAACTGTTGGATGCACAGATCATCATCCCTTTGATATTTTCAGAGTGGGTGGCTAATTTGGTCCCTGTCAGGAAGAAGAATGGGGAAATCATATTGTGTGTTGATTTCAGAAATTTGAATAGGAGCTCTAAAAGGGATAACTACCCCTTGTCGAAAATGGAGCACATTTTGCAGAGAGTGACTGGTTCAGTTAGGATGTCTATGTTCGATGGTTTCTTTGGTTACAATCAAATCTTTGTCTTTCCTGATGATAGAGAAAATACATCTTTCACAACTCCTTGGGGCACATTCATGTATGCTAAAATGCCCTTCATATTGATGAATGCGGGAGTGACCTTCCATCGAGCTATGGACAATGCCTTCATTGGAGAAAAGGATAAATTTGTAGTCATCTATATGGATGACATTACAGTAGTCTCCAGGTCTGATAAAGAGAAATGTTATCATCTGAGGAAGGTTTTCCTGAAGTGCAGAAGGTTTGTTCTCTCCCTCAATCCCAAAAAGTCTTTATTTTCCATGCAGGAGGGAAACTTGTTGGGGCATATTGTGTCAGCTGAAGGGGTAAAGATTGATCCAATCAGAGTGGAGGCCGTCCAGTCCTTGTTGTTTCCCAGATCCAGGAAATTGGTTCAGTCATTTTTGGGTAAAATCAACTTTCTAAGGAGGTTCATTTCTAATTTTGTTGAATTGGGTAAATACATTACAACCATGCTCAGCAAGGGGAATGAAGTGAAATGGACTCCTGAGTCCAGATATTATTTCAACCAAATTAAGAGGGCGTTGATTGAAGCACTTGTGCTCATCAGCCTAGACTATACCAAGGAATTTCAGACATTTTCCTTCGCTTCATCTGATACACTGGTTGTTGTTTTGTTACAAAGAAATGCAGAAGGGAGAGAGAAACCTATTTCCTTTTTCAGTAGAGCATTGATGGATGTAGAAACAATATATGATATCATGGAGAAGCAATCTTATGCTTTGGTGAGATCCATCAAGGATTTTAGAGTCTATATTATGCATTAAAAAATTATTGCATATGTCCCCTCGGCCTCATTAAAGGAGATTTTGATCAAACCTGATATAGAATGGAAGAGAAGCAGGTGGATCGCCAAAATTATGGAGTTTGACCTACAAGTAAAACCCGCCAAATTGATGAAAGGCCTAGGTTTAGCCAGGTTACTGGCTGAGTCGAATTGCAAGGCATTGGGGGTAAATTTCATGAATATAGACTCAAAAAATCAACAAAATGGGATTGTTGGTGAAGACTGTCATGTCATCCTCAAATTAGCATAATGCACATGGTATAAAGACATCATACACTTCCTGCAGAAGTTGAAGCTTCCTGATGGTTTGGACAAAAACAAGGCGATATCTTTGAAACTCAAATCAATCAAGTATTGTATCATTGATCAAGTGTTGTATTGGAAGGACCCTCTGGGAGTTCTTTTGAGATGTCTGGACCCACAAGAACCCCAAAGGGAAATAATTTATTTTCATGGCAGCTCATGTGGGGGACATCATTATTGGAGGACGACGGTGTATACGATCCTTAGAGATGGGTATTTCTGGACTAGTCTTTTTACTGATGTTAGTGCACATATTAGAGCTTGTACCAAGTGTCAAATTTTTGTTGGAAAAAAGCAGCTCAAATCTTTTTCTTTGAAGCATGTAGTGTTTTCTGGACCTTTTCAACAGTGGGGTCTTGACTTCATTTGAGAAATCCACCCAGCCTCAAATGGCTAGCACAGGTGGATTTTGAATACCACTGATTATTTTACCAAAAGGATAGAAGTCATCCCCATAAGGAGTGCCTCTCACAAAGTAATCATAATTTTCCTTGAAGACATCATGTCCAAATTGTGTTGTCCAAACAGGATCGTTGCAGATAATGCTGCCTCTTTCAGAGTTGAGCCATTAAGTAATTTATGTGAGCATTATGGGATCACACTAGTCCACTCTACTCCCTACTACCCTTAGGAAAATGGATTAGCAGTGTGTTCTAGCAAGAGACTCATAAAGATCATCAAGAAGATGTTAGAAGAGAACAATAAAGCGTGTGATTAAAAGATAAAGTTTGCATTATGGGCTGACAGAGTTACCACAAAAATATCACTAGGCATTTCCCCTTTCCAAATGGTGTATAGCATTGAGGCAATCTTTCCTTCTCAACTTGATTTTCTTGTGGCAAAGTTCCTCTAGGACTACCAAGGAGAACCTGATGACAAGGTAAAAAGGATACTAAAGCTTGTAGAAGTGCAGTAGACCAGGGAGAAGTTGCTTGACAAAGAAGAAGACCATCAACAAAAAATGAAACTTTGACAAGAGTGCAAGGAAGGAGAATTCTAGCTGGGGGATCTGGTGCTCAAGTGGGATGCCCCCAAACAAGACAAAGGCAAACATGGAAAATTTGAAGCTTTGTGGATCGATCCTTTCAATATTTCTGAGATATTCCCAAACAATACTTATAATTTGCAGAGCTTGGAATATTTTGAGGTTTTATGTGGCCCTATCAATGGGAATTTTTTGAAGAAGTATTTTTCTTAGGTCGTGACCGACATTCCACCATTGTAAATACCACTCCCTTTTTGTTTTGATTTTTAGTTTTTCATTTTAAATAAGAGACTCCATAACCCAACAGTTAAGGCACTGGAACTGTGCATTCTTGGCAACTCACACGGAGCATGCCATCCCTAGTGGAGCCAAATGTTATCACATGAAATTGTCAGAGTCTTGTGGGTTTCTGGTTTCTACCTAAGTCTCTAATTTTACCCTGTCTCTATCCTTTTCAAATCGAAACGTCTTAAGTTTGTCCCCTTTCGGCGTGTAAAGTCATCTTCGGTGTGCCCTTGTTCATTTATGTTCCCTGGTTTCCCTCAATATCTTAATTGAAATAAATCTCGGCCCCAAGCCCCTCTGTTTTTCTTCGAGGATGAGAAATTGCCTCCTGCATTCTAGTCACTGGTATCCCTATTTTCTCATCTCACAGTCAGTCGTCCAAATTCTTGATCGTGCAGACCGCGGCCATGAACAAAAAGCTCAACTTTATGAACAATCTGTTTCAGGATTGAAGAATGAGAAGAAGGCAGTTTTAATCTTTTAGTGACATAGAATCTAGGAACAATCCAAATCACCGGCTCACGGTCGTTCGAGAGTGAAAACTTGTGCGAAGTATAGTGCCAAAGAAAAAGGCCCAAAAGTGAATATGAGTTGTTGATCTTAAAGGGGACAGGTGGTTGTTGATCCAAGCCTTCGGGGGAATGAGCTTCAAAAGATTTGAAATGTGAAGTGCTTAGAAATCCCGAAGGGTCGAAGCCCAAAGCCCTAAAGAGACGAAGCCATCGAAGATCCGAAATTGTCAAAGCTGTCGAAGTGGCCGAAGTGGCTGAAGGCCCGAAGGCCCAAAATGGATATGATTCGTTGATCAGCAAGAGCCACTTGTCGTCAGGTCCACAGATCCGGGTAAAAGTGCATGGAAGAGTAAGATATATTTGAGTTTTGGTTTTCCCGGAGCCCGGAGACCCGAAGTGGATCTCTACCATCCAAACCCAAAATTCCACGCATCATTAAATCTCTCACTCCGAGATTTTTACTTTGGGAGTTTTAAAATGAGAAAAGCGTCGAAAGTCCCAAAGACCTGAATCACCGAAGTCCCAAAGTGCCAAAGCATGTGATGCACTCTCATCAAGAATGATGTGTGGTAGTCTTTCCAGGTCATTCGGTCATGTCCATTTCACCCTCATCATGACATATCAATAAACGTGACATCATATGATGTCATATGGACCACCCATCAGCAAGACATGTGGAATAAATCCATCAGCTCCAGCTAAAGGCCATAGGTAATCCTCAACCGTTTGATTCATGAGCACACGCTTCGATATATCACTCGCTCCGGGTAAAATATTTTGGGAGCCCAGGTTTGAGATATGATTCTCCTAAAGACCGGAGACACAAAGGGATTTCATTTGTTGATCTCTAGAGGGCCATGAGTCATCAAATCCATGGCTCTGATTAAAATCACTTGGAAGCCTAGCTTTGAGATTTGATTTTCTTGGAGTCCGGAGACCCTAAAAGAGTCTCAGCCATTGATCTTAGGAAGACACGTGTCATCATATCCCTAGCTCCATAGAATTTTCTTGGAGCAAATAAAGTTTTATTATTGAAAGGTCCGAAGCCTGAATCGCGAAGAAGGTCTCAGCCGTCAATTTGAAAAGGGAAGATCTAATCCATCATTCTAAAAGGCGCTAGAGCTGGGTCATTGATGAGGAAGCCTCATCTCATATCACAATATCAATGGTATCTCTCCATTGCATGGTCAGAAGGTGCACATGTTTTGAAATTTCAAGGGTGGGCTGCAATCGAAACTGTGGTTTTTAGAAAGGGATGCGTGGCGGTTCAAGGTGAATTTCGGGGACAAAAGTAGTTTTCTTTCAAACCACCCTTGGTCGCATCTGCAATCACACAATTATGTATGGTCATGGACCTAGGTCACATTGAAGAAGGAGAAGGGGAACAAGAGCTAGCCTCGATCCGTGGAGATCTAAATGCATGGCATCTGTCAGCATAGACAAGTGGCACCATTATGGTCTTGGCACATGGCCATTCCTCGAGTATTAAATCTCGTTCAATATCTGAGGAAAGGAAGTTAATGAAAGTAGAGATGGTGGTTGAAACCTCAGATCACTCCATAAATGGAAGGCATGGAAGGCCCAGCCATGGGGACTGAACCGTCAGCTCATGGTACTGCTGTGGGAATATTTTACTGCAAAAAAATGCCAATCTGAGCTCACGTCTGACAGAAGGGTGCACGTTCAGTTTGATAGAATAACTCACTGACGCAAAGATTTGATTGTAGTGACCAGGTCACACTCTTGGTAGTGGAGTATTGTTTTGAGTATAAATAGATAGTTTTAATATTTTATTACGGTAGTCAGTTGGTTGAGCAGAGTTCCCTATTTTGTAATGTTTTGATGCCATAATTGTTCTCTGGTTATGTATCAAATTTGAGACTTTCATGTTAATAGAAGTCATTTTCTTTTCCTCTCTATGTAAAAACTGTGCTAAAAAACTCGATCATGGAGGATCTAGTAGAGGGTTGTTATGTTGTTGTAATGTAGGTTTGATTACAGTGGTATCATGACCAGTTTTAGTCAGTTCCCTTGTAATCTTTCTCCCTCTTACAATGAATGGATCGAGCATGGAGGATCCATTCGAGTTGTTGTAGCTGCATTGTGATGTAGTTTTGATCATTGTGCAACTATGACTATGTTGTTTGGAAATATTTCACTGTCTAAAGCTTGATCTCAATAGTGATATTGAGTCTAAGTTTTTCTTCTCCAAGTTGCTTGAAGGTCTGATGCTCATAGTCGTCTTGTTCACCTTTCTCACTAAGTATTCCCTCTTCTCACACTTAAACTCAATTCACCGACTGAAGTTAATGTGGCTCTCACTTCCCTGTGCATTTCTTGTCAAGTTTCTTGTTGAACATTATTCATATATTGAGTTTTGTCCATTGACCTACACTCATATGAAACCAATATCCATAAAAAATTGTGATGGGTATTGGGCTTATCCTCTCACAATCTGAGTGTGACTCTCAGTGCTAACAATATGGTTCATCTGAAATAATTGTTTGAACGAGATATTCTTTTGGCTGAAAGAATTTTTTGACCTGAATATATTTTAGCCGAAATCATATTGTCGAATGGAAAAACTTCGTCTGACTAAATTTCTACGCGAAAATCGAGGGTGTCGTCACTATACCGTTCGATTTGATGTTCCAAGGATAGGCCGAAAAAAGTATCTTTCAGCCGAAAAATAATATTAGTTCGGCCGAAACAATGTTTTTTGGAATTTTGGAGATCATATTGTCACGAAATTGTTACCCACATCTGTGAATTTACCCATCAGTGGTGGAATTTAAACTTTATGGTCGTTAATTTTGGTATCATACTGTAGTTGTTCTCTTTAGGAAAAGAAATTGGATGAGATTACCTTAAGTTTTGGTATCTTGTTGGCATGGTGGTAGGACTGTACTGGATCAACAAAAATCCAGACGTAGGAACTTGGAGAGACTATGCCATATAAGGAGGAATATTGGAAAGGAATTTTTTATAAAAAAAGATCATGGAACATATCTTATAGGTAAACAAATTCCTTATTTGAAATAACTCTGGTTATACAACATTTGTGATTGCATGTAGTAGGAAAAGGAGATAGAAAATGGTGGCAGGTTTATAGCCAAAGAAGTTGTGAAAAATGAGGAAGAGAAAGTGAAGCTCTTAAACAATAAGAGAAGCTTGTGGTAGAAGGACCCTTACAACATGAGAAGGCGTGAAAAATTCTTGAAGAGAAGAGGGCCAATGCACTTCTCAAGAGGAAGTGAGTGGAGTGAAAAATCCTACATCTTTTGAAGTTGAAGAGTAGGAGTGCTTAGAGGTTCTAGGAAACAAAAACACAAGGATATGAATATGTGAAGCTCAAGAGGAAG